>JAODFW021042934.1:0-16939 GCA_027575235.2 Palythoa mutuki | reverse complement strand
ATAATAATAATAATAATAATAATAATAATAATAATAATAATAATAACAATAATAATAATAATAATAATAATAATAATTATTATTATTATTATTATTATTATTATTATTATTATTATCATAATTATTATATTAATAATAATCTTGTTCATCTTGTTCATCAGGGGTGTCAATGACCCAAATGGGGACACACAAGGTTTTATAATTACCTCGTGCATAAGTTTGAGAATGGTGTAGCAGAGGTATAATATGAGGCCATGGTATACCAGTTGATAACCTACCAATATGACCTACCACAGCCCGTGGTAATTAGCTGCTAGTCGTTGAAAACCCCTGGAGTCAGACTAAGACGGACTAAATTTCGGCTTCAACAACAACTACAACTTTATTGCGCTCTGTAAAAAATTACAAGTTTCTATTTGATTAATCCTTGAAGGCATGAAGAAAAAAAAAGTTACGCGGAGGCATGCCCTCTATTTTCAAAAGTATTCAACCAATTGACGTGAAAATTGGTATGTTTATTAAGTGTCTAATATAATTCCAATTACCTATAGTCACGTGGCATCTTATTGGTTTCCATGGCAACCGTAGCTTAGAAAAAACTTTTCCAAGAGTAAAAATTGTGTTCTTCAACGATATTCATCCCATCGATGTAAAATCGATATAAAAACTTTGCACTTGTAATTATTGTCCAATTATTTTTCAAATAATTAAAGTCACGTGACGTCTAATTAGTTTCCATGGTAACGAGAGCAAAAAATGAGGGTGGTCAGCAGATCTGTCCGATAAAATGTTGCAAACGGTTATGAATGACATTTATTTGGCAAGCTATTTGCACATGATCAACTATCTCATCTGGTGATCAATCAAATTAATTATGCTGCCATGGTGACCACTTCCAAAAATATGTTGTTTTATTGTTTTTAGAAAACAGTTTTAAAAAAAAATTCATTGATTTGACTAATTTCAAAACTTTGCTTCAAATTGGGATTAAATTCAAAGTCTGCTGTGACGTACGACACGTGACGTCATTTCATGATTTCTTTCGAGATTTAGAAAACAGGACTAGGCCAATCAGAACACTCGCTTTATAATATCTATTTTTCGAATATTTTTTTTGGGGGGAAGCGGCCTTATTACAAGTCCAAAACTCGCGACAGGGAGAGAGAGAGAGAGAGAGAGAGAGAGAGAGAGAGAGAGAGAGAGAGAGAGAGAGAGAGAGAGAGAGAGAGAGAGAGACGAATTAGAGCGTTTACAGCATACTGTTTTGCTTATAGTCCGTTATACAGCTTTTCAACGGTTGCAAAGGGGATTCGTTTTGAATTCTGTATGCAATAAGGATTACAATTTTACCATTTTCTAACTTAAAATTAAAATTAAAATTAGAATTTGGTCTTTAAAAGATCTTGCTAAATTCCTTAGGGTAACTTGAAGAATTTTAGACAACCCACAAAGCGACCAAACGTGGTAAAACACCAACCTTTCTCAGGCCAGCCAACGTTTCTGTCATAAAACGCTTACGAAACGAGACAAATAGGTTAAAACTTGATATTATCTACCAGAAGCAAACCTGTCAAATTCTTAGCACAAAGTCAACAGATGTTTTACCGACGAGCCGGTAGCTATTCGTTCAAATTCTTTTAAAAACAGTAGTCTACAAAATATCAAATTATACATTACAGACCTGAGTTTGTTAGTAATTGTTTGGTGACATTCTGAACATTTTCTCATTATCATAAAGTGGATTCTGAGCGTTTTTAAATGCTTAACCGTTTCAGCGCTGGTAACCATGCGGGAAGAACGCAAAAGATGAAGAAAGTATATAGGTAAGGATGTTTTAACGCCTTTATTATAAGAAGACAGACAGATCATTTTGTTTTAGCTACAGCCTATAGTTGAATAACTGTTACTCTGTTAACATATATATTTACGTTATGCATTAACTACAAATCGCCATAAAGACTTCAGCTAAGCAGCATGCAGTTACCAATAATTAGCAGAACACAGCTGAGAGTCAGCAGTTGATGTTTGACGTGGAAAAGGCTTCAAGTCCCTTCACAAGCATTAGGTCGTTAATTAGGTAGACAGATTACGCTGCTGTAAGTCACCAACTGCCTCAGCTTACACCCAGCTGTTACGACTCCATTTGGCTGAATAAAACAAAAAAACGTTAAACCAGTCAAAAACAAAACTAATTCTAGAAATACTGATTTGAGGTTTAACCACCAAAAATATTCATCATGCAACGACAAGGAGCTCAAATTCTGTTTGGTTAAAAACGTTTACAAGTTTTAATTCATTGTTCTCTCAAAACTCTATAGGCGTTTAAATGCTATGAATAGAGTACCACTTGTAGCTAACCTTTAAATGAAAACTTTTCAATTCATAAAATTCATAAGAGTCTATAGGGTCAAATTATTCTATTCCTTGCTATATTCCTTATTGTCATTGACAACAAATCTTCACATCAACTGTTGCTTGTTGAAGAATATTAATTGACAATGTTGGTGTAATATTAAACGATGTTGAGAAGTCTGTTTCACTAAATGACTCGTTCAGTTGCTGGTCATTAAAAATGACATAATATATCAGTATTTTTTTTTAGAAAAGCGCATTAATCATGACATTAAAGTTCATATATATAATTGACTTTGATTCCGGCGACCCTATAATTAATTGGGAAAGAGTGTACAGCAACAAACATTTATGAACTGATTATTCAATTTAAAGCAAAATTATACGAGTTATAGTTTCTTGAAGAGTCCAACGTCTTTGGATGTCTTTGGAAAATATAAGGCGGGAGGGTTAGGGGGCTCTTAACTTTGAACTAATTCCAAGTTCCATCCCTCTTAAAGAACGGAAATAGCGATGCACAGTGTCAAAAAATGAAGATGCAAGATAAAAAAAAGTCAGAAAGCATTGACAAAGGGTAGAGGAAGGGAATAGAATGGTAAAAAAGCATTCATCGATGTGCGGCTTTAGTAAGAACTGGCAACATTCTGTAAATGTAGGAAATGTTTATTGTTGTGACAAAGCGTCGTTATATGTTGCGAATTTAAACCACTACATATCAATTGCCAGAAGATTTTGAATGTTAGCTGCAACATTATTACAAAGCGAGGCAGTAAAATGTGCCTTATGTGACATGTTTACTTTCTTGAGCGAATTATTTTTTTTCTTTTAAGATTTAAAAATCTTACACTTGTTCAGTTTTTGATTGTTTTTTATAGAGCCTGTTCGGACTTTTTATCTCAATGTACTCCATCCAAGGTCTGCAAAATCAGGGGTTATAAATCAACTAATTTTTTTTTTATTTTAAATAAAATAAGCAATAAAAACGAATTCTGAAGCTCCACGGACCATTCCGTGAATCAACACCAATTCTTTTTGTCCAAGGCGTACATGGCTGCATGGTCTTAAGTTTTTAGGTAAAGTTTCTTTTGTTCAATAAACCTCCAAAAATATTTGGAATATTTCACGAATATTCCTCCTCGGACTGCCTCAGTATTTCCCAATATGTTCTCTTGGGAAATAAGATGCATTGCTTAAGCGAAACATTCTTTCGTGTATTTTTCATTATCGCATCTGAAACAAAGAACCTTGTTTCTTAAGAGGACTGTGTTGGGAAAACAATGAGGCAGTTCGAGGAGGAATATGCGTGAAATATTCCAAATTTTAAATTCTTATATTAAGGCTGATGCTGAGTTTTTATTATTTAGATAATGACCGATCCACGTAAGAACTACGGCCTGTCTATACTAATGCGTTTCCGTTTGAAACCACGTACATTTCGATGCGTTCAGCCCTTCTGTCCACACTAAGACGCTAAGCGTTTTCGGACAAACCGCATCAATTTGAAAACGCACTCGAAAGTGGATCCAAATGAGAACGCATACGTATCGTCTTCGTGAGGACAGTCGAAAACGCATCGAAATGAAGACGATGACATTCAACGTATCATGTGAGTGGTAACCAGGCTACACGTCCGTGGGAAATCAAATATGGCGGATAAAATTCTCATGTGACTCGCAAATTTGGTCGCTTGTTTGGAGATTAACCTTACTCTATTCAACCTTATTTTGTTTTCCCACAAAATAAGAGTATCTGTTGTAAGGGCACTTGTTCTTTCAAGAACTTTTTAACGTAGAATCGGAGCAGCAATACCACTTCGAAGGCCTAGAAGATTTCGGGTTCGGCCTCAGCGCTTTCGAGCGTTTTAGTGTGGACAGTTGAAAACGGTATGAAAACGGTAGTGTGGATGCAGATCGGTCGATGCGTATTCGATGGTACTGAAAACGAAGCCTAATGAAGACGCATTAGTGTGGACAAGGCCCTAGAGAGCTCAGCGACAATTTCCATTAAAAACGTGTGAAATTTATTTGTCGCATTTGATTGGTCTAGTGATTTATTTTCGCAAAAAAGTTCTAAAAAAAATTCGTGACCAGTCTTTTTTAAAGCACTCAAGCACCAGAGCCCGTCGGGAGTACCACATTTTGGCTGTGTTTAAAAAAAATTGGAAATATTGGTCTAAAGCAAATTCCCGCAAGCCGATTGTTATCTCGATGGTTCTTACGTGGATCTTACTTAATTTGATTTTATATGCATTGGTTATATGATAAAACGATTGTGATCTTTCGCAACTTCCTCAGCCAAAAGGCCGGCTACATGTACAGCAGCTTATCTACCTACATTTCAAAACGACCCGTTTATTACAAACCGGTTTCAAACGTTGTGTTATTGGCCATGTTATCGTTAAAATACCCATAATTCACAGCAGGTCCTACTGCGTTCCCTTCAATCTTCTTTTCGTCTTTGTACTCATTTTCTTGTTCCTCTTCGTTGTTTGGTTTATATAACCAGTAAGAAAGGAAGTAGAACAGAGTAGCGAGCCCTGTAAAATTCAAGGACCTGGTGGTTAGGTCATGTTTAAGGTTATCGTATACCTTTTAGGGGTGTTTTGCATCAAAACGATACAGCGCACCTGTTTTAAAATGTAGATATCTAAACCTATATATCAAATTAAAGCTTATAGAGCGGGCTTTCGAACTATATTAAAAATTTTGAATTAAGATGAATCTTTAGATTTTTTTTACGTTCTCTAGAGATATGCAACAAAATCGCCTTTCGAAAGTTACAATTCCCAGCGATTAATGATATTTAATGATTTAATCAACCCGCCAGTTTCCATACCAACAGTGCTGAGTTCGGGTGGTTTTTTCTTAAAATGTTGTATCTAAAAAAACGTGTCTGCGTTTTTTCATATTCAGTTGCAAAGAAACGTTATGGCGCTTTTTCGAATTACAGTTCAAAAAAAGTCTAGAGACCGTACAAAAATTGCTCTAAAACAAAAAGTTTTTCGAAAAACAAAAAACGCAGACATGTTTTTGTTCTTCATATATTGAAGAAGCTACTGCGACAATTTTAGATCAAACGAACAAATTCCCTGTGACTTGGAATTCTCCAAAGGCGATTTTGTCGCTCGTTTTTAGAGAACATAAAAAATCTAATTATTAATTTTAATTGAAAATTTTTAGTATAGTTACAAAGCCAGCTCTATAAGCTTTAATTTGATATATAGCTTTAGGTATCTACGGTTTAAGATAGATGCACTGTATCGTTTTGACGCAAAACACCCCTGAAGGTATACGGTAACCTCAAGCGATGGTCGGAGAAACAAGAAGGCAACCTCCTATTGTTCTATAGCATTTCAATTTTATCACTGTTTAGACTCGGTTTATACTGAGAATTCATAAATCTGTGTACAACATGGTTTTGATGTAAAATGTGATAAAACTCATTTTCAGGCAATGTGCTTTAAATTGGTTTTACAATAATTTATCCAATCATAAGACTCCAAAATAAAAACCAAAAAAGCTGCTGTTTTTTATATAAGATTTGTGTTAAATTTAAACTAAAAAAAGTTTTCACGAAAAGGGAATGAATGAGAAAACTGGAAAGAAAGAAGTTTGTTTATGAAGATATTGAAGGCGGCGTGGTTGGCGCAGTGGTAAGATCTCTGCCTTCTAACCACAAGGTCCGAGTGTGAACATTTGTACCTATGACCTTCTTTTCCGCCAAAGTTGACTCAGCTTTCCATCCTCCCGAGGTCGGTAAAATAAGTTCCAGCTTCTGCTGGGGATTAACCTGCGATAGATTAGTGTCCCGTCCAGGGGGAGTCAATGACTCTCATCCTCTTAACACTACAGAAACCGGAGAGAAGCACCGGCTCCAATGGGCCACTTAGGCTCGTAAAAGGATTTAGCTTTATGAAGATACTATCACAAAGTCTCATTAACAGGTTCTTACCAAAACATGCAAGAACCAAAGCCAGGAAGCTGTTTGATAGCTTCTCGATGTCGTACAGAAGACACGCGCCTCTTTGGTTGCAGCTTTCACTCCACAATATGCAGGACATGTCAACCACGACACCAAACATAACGGGACTTGGAATAAATCCCAGTAACTTGGATATCACGAACTGGAAACCCAAAGCGTAAGATCTTTGGTTGAATGGAACACATCTATAAAGAAAAATGGTAAGAGGGTCTTGGTCTTGCAAGCTGAGTGAAAGGTTTAACATTGGTTTAACATTGGCAGAATTGGCCGTTTTAATACTAGAGACAGCTAAGACGTCTAGATGACCTTAAGCTCCTAAGACGTCATAATGTTTTAGTATAAAGTCGAGAAAAAATGCAGACGGCTTAGACGTCTGACGGCTAACTGAGACGTCTGACGGCTAAGACGTCTAAAATTAAGGACATTATCAACATTTGCCCTTATCGTCGACCTTATTTTGCCAGACGGGTTAGCCGTCAAATATAAAGACGAGACGCCCAGAAAAAGAAAGACTTGCTAACACGAAATCGAAGATCGATGCACAAATCCGAGCGTGGACTAGTAACGAGTTAATATGGCGGCCTTCATGCAGACCCCATTCGTGATATCTCGCCAAAGCCCGTCTATAAGGCCATCTTGTCTTTATACTAGACACCCTTAAAAATTATGCGTTAAGGTAATCTAGACGTCTTAGCCGTCTCTAGTATAAAAACGGTTATTTATACCAGAGACGTCAAAGACGTCTAAGATGTTACCGGTCGTCTCAGACTACTTTTACGTCGTGTATAAAAACAACATAAAGCGGACTTCCACACTTTTTAGCCTTCTTTCGTTAAGGGCGTCCAAACGATATCCTTAACGGACGACTTTCCCGTTCCAGACGACTAAACCGTCTAGCATAAAAAACGAAATGACCAAAACCGGACGGCCTTGTCTCGCGTGAAAGTTGAGTAAAATGCAGTACCGACCATAACTCTGACCCAGGCCTCTTTTTGCGTCAACATTTCACGGTCAGTTTTTGGAGTTTAGGAAGTCATTCCATGAGCACGAATCTACCATGGACGTCCTTACTGACGCTCGTTAAGGTCGTTTTGACGTCTTTCACGTCCTCTAGTATAGCACACTTTCTCTCAATAGGCATCACAGACATAAGAATTTCAGTTATTGCCATTGTATTAATGAGCCTACTAACCCTTGATTGGCAGTTTATATAAAAAGATTTCTTTGTTTAATATCTTGGAGGTGTTTCAATATGAAAAGGTTGTTACGGCTACAAGTGGAGACCAGGCGCTCAGCAATTTCTGATACATTTACCGTGTGTTTGTGAGAACCTTGCCAAGATAGAATCGATACTTTTTGGTTGTTAGCAGCGGAGCACAATTCGGAAAAGCCCTGTTAATGACGGACCAAATGAAATAGATTTGAAAACATTACAGTACAGTTGCTGATGGTACACTTGGGCTTAAGGTTTTTCAGAAAGTTTTCTGTATTGACCTATCTGGCTTCATTTCATTGTAGCTTGTAGTGGTGGACACGAAACGGTTTCCAATTTCTTACGACAATCAGTCGCAAAAGTATTGATGATAATAATTCAAGACTTTACCAACTCAAATAAATGCTGGATTAGATGTAGAAGAATCTTGATGAGTTGCGTTACAGTCCAAACCTATCCATAGAAAGTGTGTACCAACCTCTTCCCCTCCCCCACGGGAAATCAGTCACCTTTATTTCTAAATCCGTCTATGGTTTGTACGTTCCAATAACACTATGTGCCTACAACGATTTTTCGATAGCCTTACCTTAGAACCACCATTCTTGAAGGAACGGAAAAAAGTGCAATTAGTACACTCATTACTCCGATAATGAAAAGGAAGCCAACAACGTTGTTACAATTCGATCCGCGGTCGCAGTACCCAGGAGTGATAGTTCCACTGGTGTTTACTCCTGTTGCAAAACATCTGCATTGACTGGCCGACTGCAACAAACAACCATAATAAATCTTCGTTACTCGCTCATTTCTAGTGGAATAGCATGAATTGTTGTATGCAAATCACTGGACATTGGATTTTAAGCAATAACCTATATATAATTAAGTGAAATCACACGCTCTGATTTGCTAATAACCATAAACAAAAATCTAATGGAGTACGCTAACGTCAGCAATTTTGCCAATATACTTTTTTATGTTCTTCATGGTAATTACAAATAAAGTTACGGAAAAAATTTAGAAAATTCCCAAACTCTATCCTTTTGAAAGTTCTGAACACTTACAAAACAAAGGCCTAGTTTATATGTACATCGTGCTATCGTCCCACCGAACTCAATTCAATTTGACGCGGTGATATCAAGGCCAAAGCATGGTGACGACTGATTTATACATCGCATTGATCAGCATCGTGCTTTGACAGTTTCATCAGTTTGCGTGCCAACAAGTGTTGTGTTGTCCCGTTTTAAGTTTATGGAACTTATCTAGAATGATTTTGCCACTGGGTAAAACAATTTGGCACAATGAATAAATTGAGTCGGGCTTTCACCGACATCAATTTATAAACGTCGCTCTTTCACCGCACCAAATGAAAATAATTGATTTTGGCACAACGATAGCACGATGCATAAACTAGGCCTAAGGTTTTCCGCACAGCCAAAGTCAAAATTAGCAACTTTATCGGAGGAAGATTGTCGCTTGTCTATGTAAAGTCCTCCGCTATTCTACCAACAATCAAAGATATTTATATACATATATCTTTAAATTTAAACCAATAATAATGGATAATAATAATAGTAATGCGCTTTATTGGATAAAATGCATAAAAAAACAAGAAGCGAAATAGTTACCCCACCAACACCGTCTCCTGACATACAACCAGCATCACACGGTGAAAGATATGTGTTCTTGTCAACTCCACAAACAGGATTGATTGCAGCTTTAGTACATCCACAGTCGGAAAAGCATGTCCTAAAGATTTAATAAAAAAAAGTTCCTTTCTGGCAAGTTTTCCTTTTTTATTATACACCCATTTATACATCACAGTCAATCTGTGCAATCTAAACAGGACAGTGTGTTTAATTCCTTTATTATCATAGGTCAGGCTCGCTGAGCGGGCAAGATGAAGCAAATTCTGTGTTTTGATTGGTCCATCTTGCCTGCTCGGGATATTGCCGGTTTTGTTCCAGCAAGAAAAAAAATTGCGTGGAGCGGAATTACACATTGCGTTTTGGGCAATGCAGTCGCAAAAAGGGTAAGAGGTAAGTCAAAACAAAGGAAGCATAGGCGAGTTTCGTAAATTAATTCGTAGACAAAACCCGACAAATACAAAAATTAAAACGCAAAGTGATTTGAAGACATGGAAATGTTTTTGTCTTACGGAAAACAGTAGGAAACTGAAATTATTTGGCCATATAATAAATCCCTTTATTGAACAAGCTTGTTCGGTCAAGATGGCTGGACATAGGCCTCGTTCTTTTACGTCTTCATGGACCTCGACTTCGTCTCAATACATAATAACGCAAAAAAAACCGAATTTGGCCAATATCCATTCATCTTGACCTGACCCTTGTTCAATTACGCAGATATATAAATTGTACTATTTTGATCTCTAAATCGCATCTTTCTTTCCTTTTTTTTTAAAAAAATCGGCTCCTTGATAAATAAAAGTGTCTAATTCTACCTTAAGCTTTTCTTGTTGCGTGATTTCAAAGTGGAAGTAATAAAGTCGTAACTGAACTTTATGTCGTTCAATTTTAGGCCTGGGCCAAACGTCGAACTTCACATTTGCCGAATCTAATGCAAATATTTAAGGTAGAACAATATAATTTGCTCATTAGCGTTAGATTCGGCACATGTAAAGTTTGACGTTTGTCCTAAGCCTTAGTTTGAAATCCTACTTGTGACTTCAAATCACGCATATGACCAAATTGCATTCTGAGGTCAATTACCATTATAAATTTGACATGCTTTGAAAGTAATAAACCAAAAATGAATAAACATATATCAATGTATGTTGTTCAGTAGTAGGAAAGAAGGAATAAACAGTTGTATATGTGATATATTTTTGTACATAGGCTTGGGCCGAGCCCTTTGTTGTTTCATATATACCTCCCATTTGGTATTATTCAGTTGATCTGAGCCTTATGTCGAAGGCGAAACACACTCCAGTAGTATTAGGCCGCAATTGCATTTCAGAAGAAATTGGGCCCCGGGAACCTAACGCGCTAACCAACTCAACTAATCATGAAACTGCTACGTTGCCAGCGTGGTGGTCCCTGATGGTGTTGTGGTTAGCACTCCTGACTAGAATACAGGGAGACCTGGGTTCGATTCCCGCTCAGGGCATACACCAATTTTTTCTGACAACTCTTTATTCCAAAAATGAATAATTCAGGCGTTGATAGCTTACAATATATAAGATGTTGGCGTATTCTTAAAAACTATTCTAGAAACATTAATTTTTGCTTATTTTCTGTAGTTTCAACCAAATTTGTATTTGAGGTTTTAGAAATTTAGTCACGGTAATGGCACGGGCCACTGTTGAAATTAATATCACTTTTTATAACGTTAACCGCACTGTGTTTTAAATGTGCAGGAAAACTTTTACTCCCAAGACTAAGCCGCAGTTTCCGACAGTGAAAACCTATGTTTGAAGCATGCTGTTTTGATCAGCCATCTTAAATTGAAGTGTACCCAACGTCGTGGTTGGCCCAGTGGGGAAATCTCTGCCTTTTGGCCACAAAGTTCTGGTTCAAACCCCAGCTTAGCCTAACGATGAACGTTTGCGTGAGATCCCTTTTCCGCCAAAGGTAAGTCAAGGTCGGTAAAATGAGTGCTAACCTCTGCTGGACACCCTTTCAGGGGGAGTCAGTGACTTTTACCCGATTAACACTACATAAACCGGAGATAATTGCCGGCTTTAACGGCGCCACATAGGCTCGTATAAGCCGGTGTTTAACTTTTTATGTGCCAAACATAATGAATGAATTGCGCATGGTAAATGGTAAAGGATAAACGAATGATGGCAAATGAATGCATGGCGAGTGAATGGTAAATGAATAGTGAATACAGTGCAATACAATCATTACAATATTTATTATACGTGAAAGAATACACTTATTAACTAAACAGTTTAGTTCTAAAAGAAAACTGTACCAGCTACTTTACAGATATGCCACGATAAAAAAAAGGAAACAATGAAATAAGACATGTAAAACTATTTACAAATAAATATACGAAGCTATCATAAAATACGGTGAATGATTGGTTATTGAATGGTGAAAGGTGAATAAAGATAAATGGGGAGTGGAGAATGAATGGTGGATAGTTATTAAATGGTGAATGAATAGTGGTTGTTGATAGTGAATGAATGGTGAACGAATGATAAAAGGTTGGTGGTGAATGAATGATGGGTGGTAAATGTTGAATGAATGTTGAAAGGTTAATGGTGAATGAATGCAGGGTGGATGGTGAATGTTGACTGAAATGTTGAATAAATGGTGGATGGTGAATGAATGGTGGAAGGTTAATGGTGAATGATAGTGGAATGTATGGTTAATGGTGGATGGTGAATGAATGGTGGATAGTCAATTGTGAATGAATAGTGGATAGTGAATGGTGGATGGTGAATGGTGAATGATGAATGAATGAGGTTAATACTTTTTCAACATGGTAAATTATAATTTACTTGTTAGAGTAAGATGTTGTAACTCCCACTATTGGTACATCGTCGCATCCAGGAATCTTCCAAACAAAGCCTCCCCAGATGAAAATACAATGCACAACGAAGATCATTAAAGCAGCTCTTTTGCACGACTTCTTCACGTTGAAGAAACGACAAATAAATCCTCCCAACATGATACCAACTAGGAAAGATAAACCAGTGTTTAGTTTTAAGTTCCCATTTCTGAATTCTATTGGAAGCAATCGAAATTAACTATAAAATACTGAACTAAACGAAAATGTTCTTTTATTAGATGTATATAAAATAAACAAGCAGTTTAAAAATACATTCAATAGATTTTTAATTGTTCCATGGACTCAAATTACCAAAGATTACAATAAAATTATTTAGTTTATACTAACGTGTTTTGTAATAAAGATAACCAGAGCTGAAACTGAATACCGTGGAAGCTAAAAACATAATTCTTATAGGTTTACAGGTATTTTTAAAAAAAATGATATCTAAGTTTTCAAGTTACGTGTTCTAGCAAATGCCACAACAGTGTATAGCAAAACCAATATTATAGAAATACTTGCTGCATTTTAAAGGTCAAAAAAGACCACGAAGAGTATAGTTATAACTATTCGACTGTACCATATTAGAGTTACGAAGGAATACGACTGCAGCAAACCAATTGTTTCGTAACATCTCAGCGCGCGAACGCGATTTAAAATTATAATGATAAAAAAAGAAATGCATTTGGCAGGCCAGCTTATGTTGTTAGGTATGATGGTGACACGCTTGGCATAGCTTGCGCACACGTTAGTTTCCTCCAAATGACCGACCAGGTAGGCCTTGCTGGCTTCAAACACGGGCATATTAAAGCAGCACGACATGGCAACGGACGTCATTGTAACTTTGATTACTGTGTTGTTTCCTTAAAAGGCTATAGTCACAATAGTCACAGTTGTGTACAGTCCACAAATGAAATCTCTTACTTACAGATTCCAGCAGGTGTAAAGATGGATCCCAACAATGTTCCAATCGTCTGATAATCCATAGCATATTTGAGATGTGTGAGCTTCGCTAAAAAGTTGCTAGAGCCTTGTATGTACAAGATGCCAGCTGATAAGGCGAGAGTGTTGAACATATACGTTGCGTTTTTTAAGAGTCCAATTGTTGCAGGAACAAGCTCCTTTAACTTTCCTGTTGGCCCAAAATATTAAAATATCTTCGATTATAATCACCAGAGAGAGAAATTCTGATGTGTTTTCAGAGGAAATAATAACAGAACAAATTCTGGGAAAATTTGATACCCGGGCGAGAATCGAACCCATGACTCGCCGATTTCATGACTGATGCTCTACTACTGAGCTTCCGAAGCAACTAAAGTGATGTCATTTAGGCTTTTACGTGCCCGAATATGCATGTTGTAAAACATATTTTATAGTTTTAACAACAACTTCAGTGAGCTGGACTGATTTTGAAATATTTTAATATTTCCAAGCATTTGCCCCAATACCTCTAGGATTGGCAATTACTTCTGTTGACCTTCAAGCAACTCGCTCATCAGACCCAATGTAAATCTCTTTTAATGCAAAAAACAAACGAAACGTTTTCATCATCAGAGAGAGAAACTTGTACCATCTCATTCCCGCAAGGGGCTTCTGATATTTTCCAGTAATTGTTCTGTTATTATGTCCTCTAAAGACACATCAGTTTCTTTCTCTTATGATGAACATACTGTTTGAAATTTGTCCGATGTATAGACTACTAAGGGATTAAAATCGGGCCCTAAAAAAGAAAATCACATCAAATCAAATGCGGGAGCCGCAACACAATCAATTCAAACGACGACTCCCGGAGCAAAACTGAATGCAATTTTTCAACAACAAGCACTGACATGATTACAATTAAATAATTCTACCTAAAGAAGACTGGTTGACCAGGGGTAAAATTTTTGGAAGGGGGGACAAAATCTCTGAAACACCGGCCACTAAGGCTCGTGGAATTAGTTTAGCTTAGCTAGCCAGCTGCTATCTGTTGTAAATGCACCAAGAAGCTGTTTTATGAGTATAAAAATTCAAACGTAGATACCATTAATATTCTTATCGCGCTTAGCCAGGATTCCATTTTTTATTGCTTCTTCTCTCATCTCCCTTGCTCCTGGTAGTTCTTTTGGAAAACCCAACATGATCAGTGAGAACACAATGTTCATGATCCCAACAACTAAAAAGCCCAACCACCAAGCTCCGATCCACTGAGGACTCAATGGGTTTAGATTAACTCCTTCTGGCTGCAACAAATCACATTGAGGAAGTATTGTTATATGCGATCGCAACAATCGTGATATTTAATGACAGTGACAACGTTTACAAAAAAAATCACTGGCAACAGCAACAGCAATAGCAATTGCAACGGCCATAGGAAATAACATGGCAATGGCAATGACGATGGTTACGACAACGGCAACGGAAATCACAACGGCAACGGTAATAGCAACAGTAATGGCAACGGCAATGGTAATAGAAACGGCAAAGGCAACGGCAACGGCAATGGCAATTACAGTGAGAGTGGTAAAAAGTGGCAATGGTAATTGCAATAAATATGGTTATGGCTGCGGCAATGGCAACGGAAATGACAACGGCACGGCAATGGTAGTGGCAACGGCAATGCCAATGACAATGGTAATGGCAGTGGAAATGATAGTGACAGTGGTAAGAAAGTGACAACCGTAATTGCAATGGCTATGGTTATGGCAACTGCAACTGCAACGGCAACGGCAACAATAACAGAAATGACAACGGCACGGCAATGGTAGTGGCAACGGCAAAGGCAACGGCAACGGTAAAGGTAATGATTTACGATAAAAATTTCATTTCAATGTGTTAAAGTGAATTTTGAATTTAGAAAGTAGACAACCAAGTGTACGTCCTTTGAAAGTATGATGTTTTAACCACTGCCTGGTCAGCCCAGCTGGTAAGGCGCCAGTCTGTCGTGCTGGAGGCTTGGGTTTGATTCCCTGCCGGAACTCCACTCAGGGTCTTAAAATAAACGAGGAGAAGGTGCTACCTTTGCTATAACATCTGCAAATGGTTAGACCTTCACTTCTTCTCGAATAAGGACGTTAAACCGTAGGTCCAGTCTCTCGACCCTTTATCGGGGGACTTGAAAGAACCCACGCACCTGTCGAAAAGAGTAGGGTAGTGATCCCGGTGTTGTTGTCTGTCTGTTCTTCTGAGGGCATTTCTTGTAATGATGTTGTATGTGAGCCACTGTAGCGGACTATCTAAGACCCTTCACTGTCAAACCTTGTAATCACTTGTAAAGCGCTTAGAACAGCGATGAATAAGCACTATATAAATAGTAATTATTATTATTGTTACTATTATTACTGCTACTGTTGTTATTATTGTTATTATTATTATTATTATTATTATTATTATTTGATTGCTCTTCAGGTTATTTAATATTAGTATCTTACAAGTTAGGAACGGACCACTTTTCCTTACCAGAGTCACATCGACGTAAACTGTATTAATATATCCACCAAGAATAAAACCCAGTCCAGGCCCCAGCCACGTTGCAGCAAACCAAATTCCAATATAGATTGGGACCGACTTCGGTTGAACGTTCTCATCGATATAAGCTGGCCCGAGAGAAAAGAGGGGCATGGAACCAGTTCCCATGAGCACCTGAGAGATGATGAAAATGAACATGTAGTACCATTCAGTTGCAAACACTGTTGTACAGCCACCACTTGTCACATTTGTTGCACTCTGGGGGACGCAGAGCCCAGATGTATTCGATACACTAGGATTAGACACAACTGGTTCGTAATTTCCAACAATTAAATGTGGAAGGACTGAGAAAAGAGTTCCAATGCCTGTAAAAAGAACATGTGTGTTGAGTAATGATCCGAGTAAGAACTAGGGTACCTTACATTGTTCAAATGTACGTGTAATGTGCGTACGAAGTTAGTCATACGTCTGGCAGCGTCCTTTGTACAGACATGAACAAAGGCATTGCATTCTGGGACTTTTTAATATGGAGAATTTGTTGACATTTGTTTTCTAAATCAATATAGTAGTAAACTCAACTGCAAACAAGCAACCAATTATTTTCAAATCATGTGGTGTGTCGTGAGCAAGGTATAATCTAAAATCATGGCAGACATTTATCTAAATGGTTAAATGCGCGTTACATCTTATAAATACTACAATAAACTCATAATATATTACTAAAGTTGTAACAAATGATATACTATTATCTTTCATTTAAACTACTGTTTTGTATTTGTCTGTTTTTTAATAATCTTAATAAGTTTCTTCTTTCGATCGCCAATACATTTTCAAAGTACTAAGAATAGGACTCCAGACTCGATTAGTCTTTACTACATCTGGAGTCCTAGCACTTTTACTTCTTTAGTTTAAAATTATAAACATAAATTGCAAATGGGTATAAATAAAAATATTGTTGTTATTGGTTTTTCTTTTGAAAAAGTGAAGCTTCAGACATCAAAATAATTCGTTCAACTTGAAATTTACACACCTGTGATCAAACCTCCATAACCAAGCCACTTGATCTTGTTCGAATGCTCACCATAGTAACTAACGATGCCAATTAGAATCAAACCGGGGATGTCATTCGTGGCTGCAATAACCCCGAGAGCTTGACTGGTCATTGAAAAGCGTTTCTCAATGGTTGTTATGCTCTGCGAAAAGTATCCTGAAGCAAAGGCTAGGGGAAAACAAACGAAAGTTTTCATTAAAACAAAATTGAGAAATAGCGCATATTTTCATAAACTGATACAAAAATAATTGGTTTCTGCCTTAATAAGATTTCGGGGGGACCCTCGTAGAAGTTCGAATTTCCCGACCCAGACTTCCGGAGTTGACGTCACGACCAGTCATGTGACCAAGGACTCAGCAGAGTTTGAAAGCTCATGAAAAACT
>JAODFW021041958.1:0-16942 GCA_027575235.2 Palythoa mutuki | reverse complement strand
ATACAGAAAGTATGGAGCTCAGTTGGGAGAATTTACCAACACATCATTTGTCGTGCTTGGGGCTTAAAGGGTTAATACTTCAAGAATTTTGCCACTTTATTTTCGATATAATTATATTAAACTTGCTATGAAAATCCACAACTTTGTCCGGCCCCCTCCCCAGAGTTAATAATGACAGGTCCCTAAAGCGAAATTCTTTGGCCATATAATAAATCCTTTATTGAACAAGCTTGTTCGGTCAAGATGACTGGATATTGGCATCGTTCGAGATTTCGTCTCGGTTCCATCTTGACCGAACAAGCTTGTACGACGAACATTGTATGGGAAAAAAAATTTTGATTTTTGTTCAATAAAATTAATTAAGTTTGTGTTTGGATGTCCATGATAGCCCGTAGAGGAGAGAGGGAAGTCAAATAAGCAATCTTTCTATGTCTCTCTTATCATCAGTGAGAATAAAAAATAATCCCTAAAATGTATTTAAGCCACCTGACATACACTTTTATTTCATAAGAACGTCTTATTCTTTAGCACAACTTCAAGTGCAGAGTGGGAAACAGCGAATTCAGCTTCAATGTGAGGACCGGTGTAAGACAGGGCTGCTCTATATCAGCATTGCTCTTCAACCTGACAATTGACTGGGTGATGCGGCAAACAACGTTGGACCAACCACGGGGAATCAGATGGACCCTCTTCTCTCACCCTTGAAGATCTGTACTTTGTAGACGACATAGCACTGGTCTCACATACTCACCGCAGCACATACAAGAAAAGATTACCCGTCTCAACATATTTGCACAGCAAGTGGGACTGAAGATCAGCCAGAAGAAGACAGAAGTGATGATGGTGAATGTGCCGAACCCCTCATCGATCAAAGTGAATGTAGAGAGGATCTTCCAACAACTGAAGAATTCATCTACCTCGGTAGTACTGTCAGGTACGATGGTGGAGCAGACAGTGACATCAAGAATCGCCTTAAGGAACGCTTTCAGAATGCTGAACAACGTCTGGAAGTCATCCTTTTACAGCACCAAGACCAAGATAAGACCCTACTCTATTGCTCGGAATGCTGGAGGATGACCGAGAGCGACCTCAATAAACTGTCCACCTTCCACACAAAGAACCTTAGAAGAATCCTTCGTGAGTTCTGGCCTGAGACCATCTCCAACCAACATCTTCTTGCCTGTTGCAACCAAGACAGCATGGACACCATCATCATGCGAAGTTAATGGAGATGGATCGGCCACGTGCTGAGAAGGGAACAAGACAACATCTCCCACACAGCTCTTCACTGGACACCAGAGGGGAAGCGGAAGCGTGGGCAACCCAAGAACACCTGGCGTTGAACTGTCAAAGGGGAGCTCAAGACCCTCAATAACACATGGGGAAGCATTCAGAAACTGGCCCAAAACAAGCAGGAGTGGTGAACCTTTGTTGCTGCCCTACATGCCACACGGCATAAGGGGCATGAGTGAGTGAGTGATAGAAAATGACAAAGAGTACTCCAATTGTTTTTGTAGAAACCAACTAGTACACTACTACTTTCGAATTTAATCCGATATTTATTGACTTATTTTCATAAAATGTCATTTTTTGTTTAAAACACCTATAGTTTCGCTACTTGCTGTTTATCACTCAATAGGCAGTCTACTAAAACATGATATGCCTCACTTTGATCGCATTGATGACAAACAATGCTGGAGACTCGTATAGATGTGGTTACAAAGCAATATGGCTGAATGCTTTTGTAAGCATGTGAGAAGACACAATATTCAGGAGTTTGTTTTGCAGCTCAGCTTGGACAGCATTGTATGAAACATTTCAATTATCAAGAAAACAAGTAAGAAAAATAAGTGTGAGTTTTAGCTCAATTTTTCACTCGCCAGCCAGGCGAAGAAACTTTGGTTTTCAAGCACATTCATTTGCCTGAGATAAGATCTTCTCGCCATGGGTGATTGGGTGAGTGGATTCACAATCCCTGCATAGCATCTGATTCCTGTGTGGCCAAAACTAAGCAAACCTGAAGTTTAGACCACTGCTCATCTCCACTACCACCTTCAGTTTTGATAAAATCATTCATTTAAGAAGATAACTTTATTTCCAAGATCACTTACCTCTTATCATATAATTATACATAATGGTTTGTCTCCTTAATTTTGATTTATATTAAGCACTAATTTCTGTATTAACTATTAAAAGCTACTTTTGTTCCTAAACCAATAAACCTAAAAACACTCAGAGGCAATTTACGTACGAAAGAGCAGTGTCCAACTTTGAACAAGGTGATCCCAGGGCTTTCCATAACTTTATCGATGGCAAACGTTAAAAAGTACCTAGTTTGATAATGCTGAAGACAAACTGGCTCTGATACAAAACTTTTTAAACTAAACATGTACCAATAAAAATGAACCAGAAAGAAAAAACTGCTTAAGAAGCTGCCAGGTTAAATTTAGCTGGCTGTCAGCCATCAGTGACACCCCTGGTTGTTCACATTAACAACTGATTTTTAATAACTAGAGGTAGTACCTGATTTAGGATTAAATCCAACTTTTTTGAGAAATGGAGTAAGTTTTGTCCTGACTTCTTCATATCTGAAAAGTATGACTAAATTAGAAATATTAACAACAAACAAACAAATGTAAACAAATCTAATAGGTGTGCAATAATCTTAAACAACAGCAAAAAGTTAACTGCAACAAGACTGCAAATACCTTTCTTTGTCCCATTCTACTGTAGGATCATCCATTTTATTTACAAGAATCACCAAGTGCTTGACTCCAGCTGTTTTTGCTAACATTGCATGTTCCCTAAAGTAATAAAAAATGATTACCCTGAAATTCAAGGAGATTACGAAACTCTCTTCTGAGCACTTTAACCTTCTACCCACTACTCCCTCTCTAGCCCTCTTTGCTTTGTCAATTTACAAAAATTGCTTTTGCTCTTCACTAGCATTATGGTAATTTAATACCATTTACAGCTCCACTGTCCCTTTTCTCAGCAATACTATCTCTACAACCCTGTTGTCCCACTTATAACCATTATATATTCCATCACCCTTCAATGGCCTCATATCCAATACTCCATCTCCAGCTCCCTTGTCCTTTCTAAGCAATACTATCTCTTCAACCCTCTTGTCCCCCTTATAACCATTATATATTCCATCACCCTTCAATGGCCTCATATCCGATACTCCATCTCCAGCTCCCTTGTCCTTTCTAAGCAATACTATCTCTTCAACCCTGTTGTCCCCCTTATAACCATTATATATTCCATTACCCTTCAATGGCCTCATATCCGATACTCCATCTCCAGCTCCCTTGTCCTTTCTAAGCAATACTATCTCATAACCACTATTCTTCTCCAGCTACACTGTCCCCCTCATAACGTCTATACCCTCAGGTTATAGTAGCCATTTGGTAATCTCACCTTGTCTGCCCTCCTCTCTCAAACCCAGTTTCAAATTCTCCTTTCCTTGCAGAAATAACCTTCAGAAAAAAGTTTTGATACATTTTGTTTGGAGTTTGAACAAAGCTTGATTACAGTAGTAGAGTATGAAGACATTAAAAGCTTGATTTGGTCTGGTTAGTAAATGTCCAGCAACAGTCACTAGTCTGTGCACTGTTGCCAGTCTTCACTTCAGACAATTGAACAGCTGTTACTAGTGTCTGCAAATCAAAGGATTTATCTGTGTTCCGTATTGATGCAGATATATTATGTTAATGTATACATTGTAATTTGAGACACCTGAAAATACTTGCTGAATTCGCTGTTTTGGAATGTCATAATATAATTGCTTTTCCTGTTGTTCCTGTATCCAGTTTTATATAAACAAAGAGTGTCTCAACTTTTGAACCATTGGTTAAAATCCTATTAAGTGACTGTTAACTCTCTTTGATTCGAAATTTTAATGTCATTGAAATAGATAAAGTACGAGAAACAGACCTATATGTTATAGATAAAATATGAGCGGAAGACCTTTATGGGCATTTAAAATGGCGAGCCGCAGGCGAGCCGTTTTCAATGCCCATAAAGGTCTCCCGCGAATATTTTATCTTACTTATCAATCGTCTAGGTTATTTCTATCATATTGTGATAATATTTTTGAAATAAAAGTTGATCTGGCCGAGAAATTTCAAGTTTTATTACATCCAAATATGGAAGAGATCTTTATGAAATTTAAAGATGCTCTTCACGGTTATGATTTCTTTTGTTAATGTTTCATGAATTATTAATGAGTTTGATAAAGACACTTAAAAATAACCTAGGTTGAAAGAAACAACCTGAAATGAAAAATAACCTACGACATATATATGTATCTATTATAGTATCTACTCAAACGGTACTACATTTGCGGAAGACATGGCAGCACTTCAGTAACTGTGTGGTTACTGATAGAATATCAAATTCTAGACCTAAAACAAGAAAGGGGCCTGCAATATCTAAAGATCAGTTAACATTACCGGTCTTGGACATGCGTGCGCATGGTATTTTGTACTAGTAATGGCACTGAGCTATTGTTAAAACAGAGAACATTTTATACCTGAACAATGAGGACTATTAATATTGCCTGCCGCTGGTGCTATTGGTGTTGCCGTGGAAACGGAGGCGTTGTTGCTATTAAGAACTGATGATGACGGCGATAACGACGACAATGACGACGACGACGATGATGATGATGCTGATGACGACGACATTAACGATGACGATGATGGTGACGATAATGATAATGATGATGAAGACACTGTTGATTCCCAGGATGGAGTCAAAAGAGTTGAAAAAGTAGAAAAACCGATATTACTGATATCGGAGCTTGGTGTTAAGGTCGGTACCGAAATGGGCTGAGTAATAAAAGCTGTCGTAGGAAGCAAAGATTTATCATAGATGGAACTAGAGGTTGTTGAGTTTATTGAAGAAGCTGAATACAGTTCTGTTGTCGAAAGATGAGTAGTATTTAGCAAACTTGACTTATGTGACTGAGTATACGACAATGCATCGGTATAGCTAGGAGTAGCAGTGGGCGCTGTGTTAGAAACATTAAAATCTTCTATTTCCTTTGAGGTACTCAGTGTAAATGTGCCGGAGAAAACAGAAGGTGCATTTGACGATGAAGCAGACCTACTAGGAAGAGTCTGCTTAAAACCATTGGTGGAACCCAACGATATGCCAGGTGATTGCAAAGACACGGGAGTAGAATTTGGAATCTTCTGTGAAACAGAATTGTTTACAGAGTACTGATACACGGTGTCTGCAGTCTGTGTAGGGTTAGAATGCTGTCTGGATGTAGTGGGAAAAGTACCTGTTGTTGTAGTCTGTGTAGGGTTAGAATGTTGTCTAGATGTAGTGGGAAAAGTACCTGTTGTTGTAGTCTGTGTAGGGTTAGAATGTTGTCTAGATGTAGTAGGAAAAGTACCTGTTGTTGTAGTCTGTGTAGGGTTAGAATGTTGTCTAGATGTAGTAGGAAAAGTACCTGTTGTTGCGCCTATTCTGAGTTTATCAGTCTTGGAGAGAGTTGTGACATGAATATCATCAACAGATGAGAGCAGTGAAACGGGAGTTGAATGCAGAGATTTCTGTAAATAGGAACTTTTTGCGAAGTTAAATGTAGATGAAAAATGATCTGATTCTGCGCTCGTTCTGAGTTCGCCAGTATTGGAGAGAACTGTGATAGGGGAGTCAGTCGAAGGTGATTGTAAAGACATGAAAGTAGAATGCAAAGATTTCTGTGAATGGGAATCTTTTTCCGCGGAATTTTGGTACATGTTTGTTGTCTGTGTAGGGTTGAAAGTGTCTGTAGATGTGGATTTTGAGATAGTCAAAGTTGGTAACGCCTGAACAGCGGGTGAATAAACAGACCGCAAAGCCGGAGGAGTCGAAAAAGTTTGGGAAGATTCAGAAACATTGATGAATGCACTTTTCCTTTTAGCATTCAGTGAAGAGCTATCAGAAGAAGGATTTTGTGGAGCAATTACATTTGAATTTGGTTTGTGCACAGGAGATGAATGAAACAACGATAACGTAGTGCTTGGAAAAATCCGTTCAGTATTTGAAGGCTTATGAAGCTTGTGTGCTCTGTAATGGGAAGTGATAGAAGACCTAAAATGCAAAAATGATGAAGCCTGAAGACTTTTGAGGTTTGGCGTTGGCAAACCGTTTAAAGTGTCGGAATCACTTACAAATGGAGCTGTTGTATGAAATGGCTTTGACTGCGATTGAGTGATGTGAAATGCACTACTGTGCTCTGTTTCAGAGACTACATTTGTAGCAGTAGTTACTGAAAGAGAACTTTCCTGATTGTTGTAAATACTTAACACTTCAGGACTAGCGTTTGAAACAACACTAGGGGAAACGTCTAATCCTAGGATAGAGCTGATACGTATTGCTTTCTTAGATATAGAAACACCCATAGAAAATGAAATAGAAGAGTCCGTAGAGCGAACAGGATGGGGTGGCATCTTGGAACTGTCAGTTGATTGCAGTGGTCCACCAAGGGCAGCTATCCTGGAAGACGTTGCATTTACGCTAAGATGTTTGTGTTTGGAATCATAATTCAATGAAAAATCAGACGGAATGGATTTTATATTTACTGAGTCTGAGTTAGCCTTGGAGGAGGACGTAAACGCTGAAAATGGAATAGTGGAGGTCTGTTGGTTATCAGTAGTTTTAACGAACAACAAACTTTGAGTGGCAGTCGGTGAGTTTACTTTATCCAAAGAATCGATAGGTTTGGAAGGAAAAATAAAGTTTTGTGCTAGTGGTGACAGAGGTTTTGGCTTAGAACTGAAGGTGGACGTTGTTACATTAAGTTTTTCATTAACATTTTTAGAAGCATGTAGAGAAGAAGAATTAGGGAGACACGAACTACACTTAAGAGTAGTACTTGCTTTAGAATGAAAAGCAGAAGAAGTCAAAGATTCACTACGAATTGCTTTTATTCTTGAAGATGGAGAAAAAAATAAATTTAGAAGGCGAGAGTGCTTTGATTTCTTGATGTTGCTGGACTTTGATGATAGAAATGGATTAAAATAGGAACTGGAACTGACACTGTTTTGGGGGAATCTCGAAGATGTTTCATAGTTTCTTGTTCCCACAGAGCTAGTCTGTGAAACTTTAAAGCTTAACGTGGACAAGAGAGCTGAAACTGGTGCAGCATTGGAAGCAACAGTGAAAGAGAGCGAACCAGCTACATTTGAAGATGATATTTGTGAACCATAGATTGAGGTAGAAGATGGTATCGAAGCTCGAGCTGTAAAGGAAGTTGAGACGAGTTTAGAGGTAGCTTCTAAGGTTAACGTAGAGTTATCGAAAGTGATAAAACTGTTTCTAGAACTAGACTTAGAAATGCATGTTGGAATATAGATGAAAGAGGGAGATGGGCAAACTCTCGCAGCAGCAGGACTTGTGGTTGTTTGAACCTTGGCTGGTTCCTGGCACCTAGGATCTAAACAAGACTGATGTTATAACTTTTGGAGCTCAATAAAGTCATTAGGTCAACCCCGCTCAATCTTCTGTTTACAGTAGTCTGACCGATAGAAAATTTTCGAGATTTGCAAAAAAATACACCAGCTGATCTATTCAATTGCTAGGTGCATAATTTTGTAAGTGCTCTGCATTTCCATTTGCTGATAATTTTACGACATCATAAACCTGCTGTGGCAAGAACAAAATTGTTTTTCCAGTCACATTCTTTTGGTCACATCACAAGAGCACAAAGACCCTATTTTTCTGTCAAAAACGACTGTCAACAGAATTAGGGATGACCTTATTGCAAATGCATGAGGGTCGTATGCAATAATACCTTGTTAATACTAATGTAATATTCTGATTATAAATCAAATTTACTACTGAGTCTGTAGACATAAATTATACATGTACTGTTCATTATACAGCTACTGTTCATCAGCAGAATGAATTCCACAATTGGTCTAGGTTCTACTAAGTTCTATACAAGTGGTGGAACAAGTTAGGAGAAGTCACCCACGTGTCACGGAGTCACGGCGGGTTGAATGGTGCAGTGGTAAAATCTCTGCTTTCCAACCACAAGGATGACAAGGACCCGGTTTCACATTCCAGCTCAGTCAAGTATTAAGCACTTGTGTGACCTTCTTTCCGCGGAAGTTGACTCAGCTTTCTATCCTCCCGAGCTTGGTATACAATGACTACCAGCTTCCCGCTAGGAGCTAACCTGCGATGGATTAGGTCCTGTGGTGGGGCAGTCAACGATACTCATCTGTTTATCACAGCAAAATCCGGAGATAAGCAACGGCTCCAATGAGCAACTTGGTCTCGTAAACAGATGCATTACCCACTAAGTGAGCACAGTAGTTGGTATAACAGTTAATAAAAGTTGTCGAAAAAATTACTTGTTTTTCTTACCGGAATTTGAACAAACGTAAAACTTGAGTTTCATTTTATGGGTGGAACAATGACCCCCTGATGTTTTCCGCAACGATGACCTCGAACCGTCAGCTGTGCCTAAAAAGAAACAAAAGAACAATAGTGAATTCCACTTTAGGATGTGGTACGCATGTGCAGAAATTATATGAATTCGCTTGTGAATCGATTTATTCGAAAGGTCACGCGTTACTATATACAAACGATAAACTTTGAACAAAGTTACTAGTGATAGTTTTGTGAGGAACATTTTAGTGATAGTTTTTTAAAATACTAAGAGTGTCCTGAAAGTTTTTACTTTGATGGCTACATCACTTGTTACCTCTATACCACTCTGAAAAAATGCAGAAATAAGGTATTTTGTTATTAGGCTCAAATGCTCACAAACAAAACCACCAAGTCGAGGCCACAATCTAAAAAAGTACAGTAAATGTATTAAAAATGAGCACCTACTTTGTTCGTGAACAAAGTCCAGAGCGGAATTCATTCGAAATTGGGTTATTGCAGATCAACTAATCGAAATTATGAAAACTCACAGACGGAATAATATATTATAATCTATATATGGCAATTTTAGCCGACATATGCTTGTCTATGGGAAAATATGATGGAGAACTCTTTTATTTTGTATGGGCAACGAAAAAAAAACTATATCGAACTGCAAATTTTAATTTCAGTTAATTTCAAGCGCTAAATGTAACTTGATAGCTAATCGCTATTTCCATTTTGAAACTGTGAATATACATGCAAGACTACAGAAACTTCTTTATCTTAGTTAAAAAATATGTCATAGCTTAAGATCTCAATTATTCCATATTCCGCATTGGTTACGAGGTGTTTTAACAATAAAAAAATAGTTACTGGCGATAATTCTGGACACTTGGATATTTAGTATTTTGCTGTTATTTTCATTGTCATTGTCATTATTATTTTCTTATTAATCAACATCAACACTTAATAAACACATTCATCTTACTTATAAAGTAGTATTCTCTGCCAGGAATGAACTCCAATCCAGACGAGGAGACGCTGAAAAATTGAAACACAATATCCAGATACAATAATTCCAGCGGCTTGTTGCAGACCTTAAGCAGCCGGTTGCCTTTCCGATTCGTGTTGACGGTGCATGTTTCGTAGCCTTGTTTGTCCACCATCCAAATATTCTCGTACAAAGACTCCTTAGGCACATTTTCGTGTTGCAGTATAGGGACTGTGGCTGGATTGGGACAGACCAGTAAAATTTTCGACAGTGAAAGGACATTTAATGTTGCGTTTTCCTTAAATCTGTTGCAAGGAAACCGGATGAAGAAGTCAGACTGAAAACAAAGATTTTTAAACACTTGTCTTATTGTATTTTTACTTTGTTAACTAAAAAACTTGGAGACTAGTACGCGACGCAACCCCCCCCCCCCCTCTCTCTCTCCACCACTACCCTCGCGCGCACAACAAAAGATAACATAACATAACATAACATAACATAACATGACCTGATACAACACGACACGACATAATATAACATGACATGGCATAACATAACATAAAACACCTGTTTAAAATATAACTTACAAGGAGAAAATCTTCTCATATGTATATTTTTTTACTTTATGCTTACTTAACCGCAAAGAAATTGAGATAGCTAGAGACCATCCAGAGTGTGTAAGAGCCCAAATAAAAAAAAAATAGAAAGATACATAGAAATGCATTACTATACATGCTTTTTATAGAACAATCTTTGTAATTAGAACTATGCATTGTATAAAGCTGTCATCTGACTTATGACTGTAGTTGCAAAGATCAAATTACAAATATAATACAAGATTTGCTCATTTGTCTGTTAATTATGAGTCCTCAGCTCAAGTGACTAATCAAGAATACTCATAAATAATTAAGGAAATTCGTCAGCCCCCATAAAACAAAGCCACTCAATAAACAATGTTCTTGAAAACGTAAAGAAAAACCACAAACCATTCAGTAGTATCATTTCAAATTTACAGTAAAAGATGAAAATGAGCTGTTTGCGTCAGTTTCGCCGGATTCAGTCTTGAGCATTGCTGCATGCACACCAAAATATTCAACAAGCAAGTTTTTCATTTCTTCAATAAACTTAAGAAGTACGTCTGTAAGAATACCATTCTTAGCAATTGTGTTACTTTGCATTTTTACCACTAAATTGTGCCATGCAGAAATATTTTTTTATTTGGTTCATTAATTATTTCTATTCTATTTTTGTTTCTGTTTGAAACCCAATACCAATTTATAACTGGCTTTAACAAAATAGCTTAAACATAAGTACACTGAAGCAGTTAAGAAAAGACATCAGCATAAGAATTCCGTGCAAAACGAACTTTAGCTAAAGCTATATATACGTTATCATACAATGCGGCTAAAACTGCCGCAAACATTAAATAAGAAAGTGCTCCTCAACTGAATAGTTCAGAACTCAGAATTGAACCATTACCCTTTTTTTACCATCAGTGACTCGGGAGTTATTCAAGATTAGGGGCGCTTTCTTTCCAAGTTTATATCCAAGCTGCAAACATCCATGCAGATTAAATTATCAAGTATTTGATTTTGAATTTCACATACACTATTGCATGATATCAGAATACCTAAATTCTCTCTTTAGATTTTTGTTTTGATTTCTTACACAATTTTCTACCGTATTTTCTTCTCCTCCTCCTGCACGGCTCTATTGCAATTTCTCCTTTTTTTTCTCTTGTTTGTTGAATAGTTGGCTTGTTGCTTCGAGTCTTGTACAGTTCGATGAAATTGTTTTTTTTTCTATATAGATCTACCTTATTTTATTGCAAGAATATGAAATGTCGTACTTCAGTCTTCACAGCTGTATTGAAGTTTTCAATAAAATAACTGCATATGTATATACGCGTTATGATACTCAAGTACCTTTCTCTCTGTTCAAGTATTTTTGGTCTCATTTTTTACACGGGTCTCTAAGTACCGCAACTTCTTTCTTTTTTACTAGAGTCTTATTTGTTGGATGATTGGGTCATTTCTTTGAGTCTTATACAATTCTATGCGATGTTCGTTTTTAGTTTTCTATTTCTGCTCTAATCTTTTGCAAAAATGACGCAGTTAAATTATGATTTAAGCGAAAATTCATTTTATTTTACAATAACATATAAGCATAACATTAGCTGCTCATATACACACATAAACACCAATACAAACTTAGTATATCCTAATATCTATATACAAAAACGAAAAGATCAGCTTTCAAATTATTAATTTTTTTGTCCTATATTCTATACAAGCTAGTAATGCAAAAAAATATTAGATTATATTAGAGTTAATCATACAATGTCAATATATTTCTTGATATTTTGGGTTGGTAGTTTCCAGCGGATTTAATAATTACTCCTCTCGCGGAAGTCGAAAGATTTCACTATGTTTAAGAAAATAATTTATTACTTACATTGGGTTTTTTGGAGTCCACGGTATGGATGGGTAGATCATACAACACATATCATCAAACTTACAGGTAAGTAAGATGACACATATAACAAACGTCTTGTCCATACTTGACTTAAAATTTCACCGATTAACCTTTTCTTCAGCGCCGTTTTGTAGTCAACTCTTACACACAACGCTCTGCACCTGTTGTGCTTTTGCTGTTAAAAATATAATTCCTAATATGTTGATTATCCCACTGTTAAAAACTTGCACTTTTTAACAAAGCAAAACAAACCACAGCAAAGAAAAAGTACTCGAATAAAATAAGAACAAAATTTAATTGTCAAATAACTTTTAGTGCAATTATAAGAATTTTTTTTATTTTTATTCAAACAATGTTATGTGATTCGTGGGATATTTAAGGCGCGATAGCAAATGACGTTGTTGCAATGACGATGATAAACTTCTTAAAGGAAACGGTGGTGCTATTTTTTGAAAATAAAAACATAACCTTCATTGTATTCGCTTAAAACGTTAAGCAGTGAAGGACGGTTGGTTACATTATTTCATTTAAGTTTTGTGATATAACGAATTAAAAAACTTCCTTCACATCAAGCACAAGTGATTCTTTCATGTTGATTCATTAAAATGAAGGAACTGTATATATTGAGTATTGTGAATTGCTAAATATTACTACTTGAGTTGTTTGGACTCTCTTGAATTTAATGACGCTCTAGCTCCGCGCACCCGATGCATATAACAAAACTTTTCATCCAGTGACGTCATAGTAACGATGGCGACGGTCAGAAAATCTGTTCCCGTTTCTTCTTTCGGGATACATGAGTAATTTTAACTAAATAAATGTTTTCAATTTGCCTAAAGTAAAAATCGTTGTAATGTCAAAATGCGACAATATAAATTGTTTCTAAAGGTAACTAAAGTCTAAAGGTACGTGCCAATTGAATGAACTTAGTTAAATAATGAGTGAACTTTATTAATAGCGATTTTAAACTATGTATATTCAATGACTCGTTTCATTTAATTTCAACCACGCATGCAATTTAAACAATATAAGTTAATTTACATTTTGTGGAAGTGGTTCTAATAGATGCTGTGGTGCTACTTGCATTGTTTTCTGTAAGTATATATACAATTTTATAAAAACATTAAGCCTCCGGCAAACTGGCTAGAAAATTAAAACAATGATTCTTTTTAGTTCTTGGGATAATAATAAATCATTTTAAGTTACCCAGTCATAACGTATTAAACAAATCTTATTATTCTGACCATGTTTTTGAAGTTTAAAGACAGGGTGTTAAAGGGGGGTCCCAGATAACAAATCACGGTCTTATTTTGAACGCTGTAACGGATCACGATAAAAGATTTTCGATAGAATTACGAATCACGAACTTAGATTAAAGGCAATAACGGAACACGGGCTCATTTTTGACCCAATAACGGATCACGCGATCACGAAATAACCCTTTATCACCCTGTAAAGAGATCATTAAAAACAGCACCAGACAAAGGACGAGTTTTTAAATATTCGTCATTTTAAACACGACTATGACAGTGACAATGACAATAACAATGACAACAATTTATTTGCATTTCAACTGTCGTTAAGACCTTGATGCGAGTGAGGCGATAGTCTCGCTACTACCTTGCCATTCTTGGGGAACAGTTTTCGCTGGGGTTTTGAAGCAGATAACAAAACGAACGTGCAAATATGAAGAAGATAAGGTGGAGTGGGATGGGTAATGTTTTAACAAGTTCTTAAAAAAACTTTTGTGGTCCCGAAAACTTCAAGGCTCTCAGTGTCCACAGGAAGGCGGTGCTAACTGAAAAAGTAACTTTTCTTCCCCGTTTAATCGAAATGTTTCATATTTATAACTAAATGAGTAAACGGAGTTTATGAACGTGTCATTTTGGAGAGCGTTTGAAAAAAAGTTGCAGTTTTTACAGCGTTTTCACATAATTACGTGTGAGCCGAGCTATTGGTGTGAATGGATGGCGAACAGGGAAAGAAAGAACTACGGTTTTTATTGAAACATATTTAAAATAAATTTGACTATAAAATTAATTTTTGTTTTAAAAAGTTACCCTATGATCAGAGAAAGTGAGATCGGGTGGCAGGGGCTGATATTTGACGAAAACTTTTAAGTTAAAATATAAACTGCAGTGAAAACAGACGGCCGCTATCTGAGGGAGCAGGAGACTGGGCAGACCCGCTATTTCCCCATCATGCATCGCGCACTTAGCTGTCGTCCAGCGCTTCGAAGTTGGCCGCGTAAAACAAACACAACAGTTGAACGTACCACGATTTGAAACTTGTTGATAGTGGACGTTGCTGAATGCTAGTTGCTTACTCCCGTAGCCAACATCTATAGAACTAAAATGGTAAGGATTTAATTCGTCTAAATAGTTTACCCTGTATGTGTGATATTTTAGAGATGGAGCGCTCTGGGGATTGTTGGGCCCGGTACAAAGTTTCTCGCTCGACTCTCGCCCGTTGTGAGTGTGATCGCAGTGTGAGTTATCATGTGGACAGCGACGAATCAAGATATAGGTAATGGCAGTCCCGTTTATACATTGGATATCGATGCGATCTGTCTGAATTGTAACACAGTCAGTAGTGGTTAGAGCTGGAGTTGGTTCGGTGTAGCATGAAGAAATTTACATTATCTTAGCTGTTGCGATGAATTCTTTTGTTGTTACTGTACCTTTATATACAGTGAACGTAAACTTACATAATCCAGAGTTTATTATCAATTCCGAAGGTTAAATGAATGAATCTGTCTCAAATTTTTTTTTTTGATAGTGTGTACCGCTTTCCTTATGATGTGCCCCATTAATTAAATTGCACATTAAATCGATAACGGTTAACTTATTCGTTACTAGGGTAGAGACAGGACATCTCCACTCACAAGTATTTCTGTTAACTAAAACTTCACTCGTGTGTGTTTTTGTTAAGAATGATTAAGCAATTATCTTTTGTTGTTTTTCTTAATTAAAATGAGAGTTAATTTTGATTTTACTAATTACCCGAGGAGTCATTTCTCAGTTGACCCAATTTTATCACTAAAATTGGGTCAACTGAGGGGTCGTCATTTTTCATCATTTTCACAAGTATATATACTCTTTTTCCATACCCCCTCCCCACCCACAAAAGCATACATTCACAAAAGGATCCATGAATTACAGACATGTATATTTAACAGTTGTGTTAAGTCTGTCTTGTCAGTATCAGAAAGTGCCATCTCTTTGAACTATGACATGATTGACGGCAGACAAAACCCAAGTTCAGTGTGACAAAAAACCCCAACAGATGAAAATACCATGAAAATGAAATGTTAAATGTAATGATCGGATACTAAACAGTTCTGTTGTTATAAGCATGACACTACAATTCGATGAAGTTTTTAAAATCTACTTTTGTAAATCACTTTTAAAGACTTTTAAAACAGCAACGAAATTGATAGCGTGACATCAAAATCTAAGAAATCAAATCATTCACGTTCAGATACAATGAAATACGATTTCATGCTTTTCCTGTGAGGCAGAGTCCGAAACGAGAAGAGCAGACAAGAACAACGCATTTTATTCAACGTGATGTTACAGCTATTTCGAAAAAGGTTGACATCAGCAATATAGTAATGGATGTTTATAATCGCGGGCATAAATATGTTTTGGGCTCGAATCAGACTCTTTTTAGCCCGAGCCGTCCGTTATATAGGGACTTTAAGAAACTACGACGACAACGCCAACGATGACGGCTCAGAAAAAATATATTTCTGATTTGCACCATTCTTTTATTGCGGGTCATTGGGATTTTGTTTTCTCTGCCTTCATCTTGGTGAACAGAAAAATAATAAAAGTTCTACTTGAAGGTTAATAGGCTGGTAATAAATAATCTTGTCATTTGAATTTTCAAAACTTGTAAAAAACTGGTTCGATCGCGATAAAACTTATTTATAAGTGTTGAAATTAACTGAATAATCATTATTTTGTCTCGGCGGGCTAAAAGCCCTCCCAATTCTCCATTTTAGGCCGCCCAATGCTCCATTTTAGGCAACCAAGTTCTCCATTTTAGCCCGTCAAATTCTCCATTTTAGGCCGCCAAATTCTCCATTTTAGCTCGCCAAATTTTTCATTTTAGGCCGCCAAGTTCTCCATTTTAGGCCGCCACGTTCTCCGCTTTAGCCCGCCAAATTCTCCATTTTAGCCCCCCAAATTCTCCATTTTAGCCCCCCAAATTCTCCATTTTAGCTCGCCAAATTCTCCATTTTAGCTCGCTAATTTCTCCATTTTAGCCCGCCATATTCTCCATTTTAGCCCGCCATATTCTCCATTTTAGCCCGCCAAATTCTTCATTTTAGCCCGCCCAGTTCTCCATTTTAGCCCGTGATAATACTCGTCAATATACCGTAACCGAAGGAAACTCTGGACAGAATAAAAATTAAAAGTAGATATATCATATTGTTACGTAGCCAGGAAATTCCGATAACCAAATCATACACCAACGAAGATTGTTATGTATGGCCGCGGCATCGTTGATTTATAGATGCATATGAATGTAACACTTTTTTAAAATCCCATAGTTCCTTGCGGTCACGGTACTGACTTTTGCAGATGTCAACCTTTTTCAAAATGGTTGTATACTGACGGTATATACTTTCATATACAAAGTACTGAGTCTGTTTTCTCGTTACCAGATCACCATCACCACCGCAGTGCAAAATGACACTGACTCTGATGATAACAAGTTATCTGCGTTCCGTTCCCTGCGTACATTGCGGGCGCTAAGGCCATTACGGGCCATCTCCCGATGGGAAGGAATGAAGGTTGGTATCACTTGTAATAGAAAGACTTTAAAATGCGAATCCATAAGCGTCAGTTTGGACTGTTGAAAACAATGGTTATAGTACACGTATTTTTTATAAGAACAACTTTATAAGAAGAACGAGGCTCAAATTTGTCAAAATGTAAGAACAATCTAAGAACAAGCTCAGGCTGACGCTTGATAGCTAGGAAAGTTTTCGTGGTTGAAAATTAACTAAAACCTTGCGATACAGCATAAAACATAAAAAGATTCACTGTAAAAACTGCTCAACAAACAATGAAGGTAGTTCGCCTCTAAATT
>JAODFW021041001.1:0-16981 GCA_027575235.2 Palythoa mutuki | reverse complement strand
TGCGGTTCCTAGGCCGAAATCTGATGCGCCGACGTTGAGGTTGACCACGGACCAGTCGATGTGCTCTAACCAAGGTCCCAAATGTGCCGAAGGAGGGACCATGAACAAGCCGACTCAGTTTCTGTTGGTAGTCCTCATCGCCATCGGCTCGATCGCGTCTGGGTGCGGCACGAGTGCGAGTCAGGCCGAGGTCGACGCCGGCGACACCACGGCGTTAGCTTTCAAAACGGACAGCTTCGTCGGCACGATCCGAATCGGGGCCGCTCTCAGCGAGACAGGCAGGTTCTCCATCGAAGGCAAAGATACGCGCCAAGGCTACGACACCTGGGCGCGTTGGGTGAACGAAGAGTATGGGGGTATCGAACTTCTCGACGGCCGTTATGGCGTTGAGATGGTCTACTACGACGACGAATCAGATGCCGACACTGCAGCGAACCTTGTCCAACGACTCATAGACGTCGACGAAGTGGATTTCTTGCTAGGGCCCTATTCGAGTGGCCTCACGACAGGAGCGTCGGCGATTTCTGAAGCGGCCGGAGTGATCATGGTGGAGGGAAACGGCACGTCCGACGCCCTTTTTGATCGTGGCTTCCAGAACCTATTCTTCGTAGGCACGATCGCTTCGGACTACACGCGCTCGGGAGTCGAAGCGTTTGCCGCACAGGGCGCATCGACCGCGGTGATCGCCTATGAGGACACATCGTTCTCAACAGCGGTCGCTCAGGGTGCTCTCACCCACCTCGAAAACAACGGTATCGAAGTGCTTGCGGTCGAGACGTATCCCAAGGAGCCGACCGACCTCACGCCGATCATCACGAAGTTTCGCGATCTCGAACCTGACCTCTTCATTGGTGGCGGTCACTACCTTGATGCGGTTCTCCTCATCAACGCCGCTGAAGAAGTCGGATTCGACCCGGACGGAATGCTGATTACCGTTGGACCTTCGAATCCGCAGCTCACAGACGAACTCGGTGAGTCGGCTAATGGAATCATCGGGCCAACTCAGTGGGAAGCGACGATGGCCTATGAGGGCAAGTGGTTCGGTTCGGCTGCGGAGTACGCGGCTCGCTACGAAAGCTATTGGGGGGAACCGCCGGTCTATCAGGCCGCTTCGGCGACCGCATCCGGTCTCGCCCTTCACATCGCTATCGAAGAGGCTGGAACTACCGAGACCGAAGCGGTGAAGAAGGCACTCAGAGAGATGAACGCCAACACGTTCTATGGTCCGATTGGATTCGACGACCGCGGAGTCAACATTGCGAAACCGGCTGGCACAGTCCAGGTCCAAGACGGCGAGATCTTTGTCGTTGCCCCAGACGATGCAGCGGTCGCCGATCTCGTGTATCCGAGGGCTGGTCGGTGATCCCCCTCGTTCCCTTCTTTGAGCCCGCTCGACCGTAGCCGAAGGCCACCGCGCACGCGCAGGTGCATGGCTATTCCGCCCAGGGCGGGTTGTAACGCGGCTGTCGGGCGAGCGTAAATGAGTCACCTTCCAGCGTGAGATTTGGGGAATACGCGGGATCAAGGCCCAAGCGATCCCCCCACTTCGAGAGCGCCTTGTCCACCTCGGCGTTGAATCGGGAGACCTTCGCCGGGTCGTCCTCAGCTCCCCGGCTCACGCTCTCATGGTGGTACAGAAGTGCATCGGGCACCCACAAGACTCGCTGACCAGCCTCATGTCGTACCCGCATGCAGTAGTCGACGTCATTGAAGGCCACGGCTAGTTCCTCGTCGAGGCCACCCAGGAGTTCCCAGGTCGAACGCCAGGTCAACAGGCATGCACCGGTGACCGCCCCAACTTCATGGGTGAGGGTAAGTCGGTTGAAGTAGCCGTGGGCCTCGGCGGGGGTGTGGAGGTGGCCGTGGCCCGCGAGCCCTCCCAGTCCCAAGACCACGCCTGCGTGCTGGATTGTGCCATCGGCGTAGAGCAACTTGGCCCCCACCGCACCGATGCCCGGACGGTGTAGCCAACGCACCATGTGGGCGAGCCAGTCGGGCTCGATGACCTCGGTGTCGTTGTTCAGCAGCAGAATCAGTTCGCCGGTCGCAGCGGCTACACCGACGTTGTTCACCGCCGAGTAGTTGAATGGACCCGGCGCCGGCACGACACGACGATCACGCCCATTGTCGAAGGTTTCGAGCCAATCGAGCGTCTGGGGGTCCGTCGAATCGTTGTCTACCACCAAGATCTCGATGGATGGGTAGGTGGTGCGAACCAGGCTGTCGATGCACTGGGCGAGCAGGTCTACGCGGTCCCGTGTTGGGATGATGATCGACACCAACGGGAAGGAGCCCAACGGTGGCGTACATCGGTATGCGGTGGGTGCTCCGGCCATGCCCACCGTCCACCCCTCCCCAAGGCGGTCGCGAAGTGCACGCAGCGACGCCCCCTCGGTGTAGCTCTTCTCGCCTGGGGCAAGTGCCGTTGACCCTGGCGTTGCCCGCCAGTGATACCCGATGACGGGGATGTGACGAATGCGGTCGGCGGGGGTGATCGCGGTAACCCTGAGGATGAGGTCGTGGTCTTGGGCTCCGTCGAACCCTTCCCGGAGACCACCAACATCGTGAATCACCGAACGACGGATCACCGTCAGATGTGAGAGATAGTTCTGACCGAGCAGCAGTTCGGGATTCCACGTCGGTTTGCAGTGGGGGTCGTAGTGCTTTCCATGCTCGTCGATCTTGTCCTCATCGGTGTAGAGGACGTCCGCGGTCGCAGCCTCGAGTGCCACCACGGCCAGCGCGAATGGAGCTAACTCATCGTCATGGTCCATGAACGCAACGAACTCGCCGGTCGCACAGGCGAGGCCACTGTTCGTTGCGGCCGCTATATGGCCGTTCTCATCGCGACGTACGACAAGAATGCGCGGATCCTGCGATGCATGGCGGTCGAGTAGCTGGAGCACTTCAGGATTAGTCGATGCGTCGTCGACGAGACACAGCTGCCACTTCTCGTACGTCTGGTCCCGCACTGACATGATGGCCCGGTCGAGCCAACGCAGGTCCGGATCGAACACTGCCATCACAACGCTGATGGACGGACCGCCTCCCGGCAGGGCTTCGCACCGCGATCGCAACCGCTTCTCGTCATCATCGAAAACCGTGGCATTGCGCAAACGCCAGGATGGGTAGTCGACGCCATCGCCAGAGCGCCGGAGCTGAAGGTGCTCGTAGGCGACCGCGATCTCTGCGAGCATCGCTCGGTTACCACGCGACGCACGAGCCGTTCGCAGTCGCTGTCGAATCGAAGTGCGGTCTGTCGATCCACCGAGGGCTGATGCGGTCACATCCGCACTCATGATGGCCGCAGCCACGGCGCTCGGGATCGGTCGCAGTGAGACAAAGCCGGCCGAGATTGACTCCGACCAGGGCGAGACATCGAGCTGGATCCGGGCTGTTCCGACCGGGATGTGCACCACCCGTGTCCGCCTACCGCCGATGACCGGGACGGGGCGCCGCGCCAGCGGCACGGATCCGGATTCAGCCAAGAATCTCAGCGCGATCGGCGGGGGAGAACCCGCTTCGAGGTCTTCGGCGAGCTCGGCGGTGAAGTCTGTGGTTACGAGATACCACCCGGCGTGAATGGCTGTCCCATCGACGAGCTCGAACATCGGGCGACCACCGGTTACCCGCCACATGCCTTTGGTTGGTAACGCGGCAAGGTCGCGAGCCGGTTGAAGTTGGAAGTTCACATCACTACAGTACGTCCACTCGGGTACTGGCTTGCTAACGCAAAACGGTCGGGTCGGATCGCGTTCAAACCTTTGGGGCCAAGATCGAAATCTGGTGGTGTTCTGGCAAGTAGTTCAGGCGACTCTTGGCAAACCCTTACTTAGCCGATATGTACTGGTAGTGGTCATTGAACCAAGACTCGGATCGTTGAAGGACTGGTACATATGTGGGACTCGCCCGACGAAGACACGCACGAACCGTCGTTGGTGCGTCAACCCGCGCCGCCCGCTTCGTCCTCGCAAGCCGGTGAATCATCGCCTCCCCGAAGTCCGTTCGCCATGACTCCGCCACCCGCGGCATCGACGATCGACCTAACCCCGGCCCCTGTATCGGTGGGCTTGGGGGATTCCCGTCTTGCGCCAGCCACACCGACCCCTCCCTCCAGCATCGGTTCTGTGCTCGGCGCACCTTCTCCTGCCCCACCGGCGCCCGATCGCACACTGGCCGGTGTCCCTCGATCGGCGGCACCCATTTCGTCGGACCGTGACAACGATGGGACCGAGGCCATCACAAGAAAACGACGTCTCTGGCCGCTGCTCCTCTTGGCGCTCGTGACGGTCCTTTCTTCGGGGGCCCTGAGTTGGGGGGTTGCCTCGTACGTCTACGAGCAGAATGAGCCCGCGCCCATTCCAGCGAGCGCCACGCCTGAGTCTGACGGGGCCGCGGAGCCGGCGATCGCACAGAATACGACACCGGCGATTCCGACGATTACGAGTCAGTCGACGAGCGCTCGGGTGCTCGAGGACGAACCGTTCGCCCTCGCGGCGGAGATCATTCGCCCGTCGGTGGTGCAGCTCAACCTAGGGCAGGGCCTAGGCACCGGGATCATCATCAGCGATGACGGGACTATCTTGACCGCCGCCCACGTAGTTGGCGGCTATACCAGCGTTCAAGTGACATTCGCAGATGGGTCGAGTACCGAGGGAAGTGTAGTTGGCACTCATCAACCTACCGATGTCGCAGTGGTTAAGGTCGACCCGACGGGCCGTGACTTGGTGCCGGCGACGCTCGCCGATGGCGACGAGGTGCGGGTAGGTCAGCTCGCTGTTGCTGTGGGTAGCCCGTTTGGTTTCGATCAAACGGTGACAGCGGGCATTATCAGTGCCGTCGATCGATTGGTCCCATCTTCAGACGCGTCGTTCGTTCAGACCGACGCTCCGATAAATCCAGGCAACTCTGGTGGGCCGCTAATCAATCTGGACGGCGAAGTTGTCGGGATTAACGATCTCATATTCACCGAGTCGGGCTCGAGTGCCGGCGTTGGGTTCGCAATTTCGATCGACCTGGCCGTGATCATCGCGGATCAGATAATCGCTGGTGTCGAGCCGCAAGTTGCGTTGCTCGGAGTGAGCACGGGACCGGCAGCCAATGGCGAACGTGGCGCGCAAGTCGAGCAGGTGGTGGGAGGCTCCGCGGCGGAGGCTGCGGGCCTTCAGGCCGGCGACGTGGTCATCGCCTTGAACGATGTCGGGACGAGAGGTTCGGCCGATCTACGAGCCCAGGTCATCGACCAGCCACCGGGTAGCGAGATCATGATCACGATCATACGCGATGGTGAAGAACTCACTCTCGACGCAACCCTGGGAAGCACCGAATAGGCGAAGACCTAGATCTTCCCACCCGGCGTCGATTCTCCGCTCTCACGTTTGTGTCGAGTCTGGTGGCCGCTGATAGCCTTGAGGGTCGGCCCGCAGTAACTTTCTCGCGTGGCCAATCGTTCGAAACCTCGCAGCAGTAAAGGTCCCGCCATGTCACGTGTGTGTCAGGTAACTGGAAAGAAGCCATCGTTCGGCAAGAACGTTTCGCATTCCCATCGCAAGACGAACCGTCGTTGGGACATCAACATCCAGAAGAAGCGGTATTACCTGCCGTCGGAGAAGAAGTGGATTTCTCTCACCGTCTCCGCGAAGGGAATCAAGACTATCGACAAGCGCGGCATCGAGAGCGTCGTTGCCGAGATGCGCCGGAAAGGCCAGAAGATCTAATGGCAAGCGACAAGCGTCCAATCATCAAGCTTCGCTCCACCGCGGGAACCGGTTTCCAGTACTGGACCACGAAGAACAAGACCAACACTCGGGAGCGTCTTGAACTCATGAAGTTCGATCCGAAGGCCCGCAAGCATGTCCTGTTTCGCGAAGAGCGCTGACGTCCAGCCGAAGCAACAGCTCGTCTGAAGAATCCCCGACCTAACAAGGTCGGGGATTCTCAAGTTTTGGGCGCACCTGTGGGTATCTGCCTCGGGAGTGGAAAAAGTCTCAGTCCAGCGTCGACGGCACCCCATCTTCCAGAGTTCCGCTGTCGCCTATTTCGAAGTGGGCGACGAGCGCGTCGAAATGAACTACGACCGATCAGAGGACATCATGTGCGAAGCTGCCTGGTCCGACGAGGAATAACCCCAAAGACGTAGCGCGACCAATCACACCGCCTACCCGCGCGTCGAAACCTGATCAGAGATCGTCGATCTGAGTCAGACCGGTCTTCAAGGCGAGGACAACGAGTTGGGCGCGGTCGCGCGCATGCAGCTTGATCATGGCTCGGCTGACGTGGGTCTTTGCAGTCAACGGGGAGAGAAACAACTCCTCGGCAATCTCTTCGTTTGACTTGCCCTGACCGACCAGCCCGACAACTTCACGTTCGCGAGGTGTGAGATGTTCGACGGCGGATTCATCGAGCGGAACAGCATGACCACCAGATTCGATCGAGGCGAGCAAGGCTCGTGTCGCCTTCGGCGTGAGGAGGGCGTCGCCGGACGCCACAACTCGGATTGCGTCGAGCAAGACCGCGGGGTCTACCCCTTTGTCCAGGAAGCCGCTCGCTCCGGCGGCCATCGCCTGGACCACATACTCGTCGAGCTCAAAGGTGGTCAGCACGATAACCCGGACACCGGCGAGGTCGTCATCGCCCACGATGGCCTTGGTGGTGGCGATGCCATCTTGGCCTGGCATCCGGATGTCCATGAGTACGACGTCGGCCCGATTCGCGCGGATCACGTCGAGTGCATGAAGCCCGTCGTCGGCCTCTCCTACGACTTCGAGGTCGTCGACAGAATCGACGATAGCTCTGAAACCAGCGCGAATGAGCGCTTGGTCATCGACTAGCACAACACGAATCATCGTGACTGTTCCTCTCTGTCGTCCGGTGTGGCGACTAGCGCTGGGAGCCATCCGTCGACGACGAACGACCTGCCGTCGGGGCCCGAGGTCAGTCGCCCGCCGTTGACTGAGGCTCGTTCCTTCATTCCGACCAAACCGAGTCCCGAACCGGAGTCCGCCTTAATACCGAGCGTGTTCTCGATTCGAATCGCGAACCCGCCGTCGACCCACCGCGTCAAGAGTTTGGCTTCGCCAGCACCGTGCTTTGCAGCGTTGGTGAGCCCCTCTTGAACGATTCGGTATGCAGCGAGGGAAACGGCAGGCGAAAGGCGGAGCCCAGTACCCGACTCGGTCCATGCGACCGACAAACCCGTACCCCGCATAGTTTCTACCAAATGAGCGAGCTGGTCGACTCCACAGAGTGAGGCCGTCGGCTCCTCGTCGTCACCATCGTGGCGAAGCACGGCGAGAAGATCTCGAAGCTCCGCGAGCACGCCTTTGCCCGCTTCACGAGCCTCCACCAGCGCTGCCTCTGCCCGATCGGGGTCGGATCGCAGCAGATGCAACGCGGCCCCGGTCTGCACATTCATCACACTGAGATTGTGCGCCAAGAGATCATGCAGCTCACGGGCAATGCTCAGGCGCTCCTCGCTGACCTGCTGGCGAGCTTGAGCTTCCGATGCCAGCACGGCGGAGCGGAGTTCGGCTTCGGCGGATTCGCTCGCCCTACGCCAACTTCGAATGGCGTCAGCAATACCTACGACACCAGCGCACCACAAAATGACGATCACTGCACGGGAGTCGGCGAACTGGAACTCGGTTGTGGTCAGCGCGGCGAGATACAAGGACAGCCCAACTCCGAGTCCGAGCGCAATCGCAGGCTTTCGAGGTATCCGGATGGCGACGGTTCCGAGCAGCACGAGTGTCGCAAAGAGGGTCAATGTCGGTCGCTCGAGGAACACCACGTGGGAGATGGTCCATGCCAGAGCAACGCCGAGCAGCGCGAACGGTTGCACGCGGCGCAATGCCATCAGTCCGAACGCGCCGATTCCGGCGGCCGCTTCTGGCCAACCGAAATCGGGGTCGTCGGGTGATCCGAGCATCAGCATCGCTCCTACGAGCGTCGCAACGATCGCGAGCACCAAATCGAAACGTCGGACATCCTCGCGGAGCCAGCGGTACACGGCCGAGGCCGTCGACTCATTGCTCATGCGTCCCTTGTGCGGATCAGCATTGCGGCGAGGCCGAGCAGACCGATGACCCATGCGCTGAACACCGCGTACGCCGATCCGGTGCTGAGGAGATCGGGGTCGGACACCCGACTCATCATCGCAGATCCAGCCTCGGACGGCAGGTATTTCAACACGTTGTCGGTGAAGCTGTCCGGCAGAAGGCTCAACAGGCCCGGCCCGATGAAGACACCGCCAAACAAGGAGGCGATCGCGCCAGAAGACGACCGGAGGATGAAGCCCAACGCCAAACCGATGAGCGCAATACCGCTCAGGTAGACCGTCGTACCGAACGCGACCTGCAACAGCTCCGGGTCGGACATTGCGACGGTGGGATCGGTGCCCGCATAGACGGCTTGGCCGGCCCAGAGGGCTCCCATCACCCCAGCCGCCATGATCGTGAACGTCGACGTTGCGAGCACGACCGCCTTGGCCGCGATGACACTCGCTCGGCTACGGACAGCGGCGAACGTGCTACGGATCAGACCCGTGTTGTACTCGCCTGCCACCACGATGACGCCGAGCACACCCACGATGAGCTGGGCCAGATTGACTGCACCCAACGACACGTCGATGGGATTCGTTATTCCGAAGTTGGGTCCCGCCGGCTCGTCCGAGCCGACGGTGGCCGCAAAGATCATGGCGAAGCCGATCGTCACGACCGCAGCCGCGATGAGTGTGATGCTGGTCGAGCGGACCGACCAGAATTTGATCCACTCGCCGTGAATGACGTTGTGCAGTCGAACCTTGCCGGAGGTCGGGTCGGTGATGATCGTTGCGCTCGCTGCTGGGGTGCTGATCGTGGTGGTCATGTCGATGTCCTTGTCTTTCGTCATGGTTGCGTTCATTGCGGTTGCGTCGTTCGTGGTTGACTTGGTTGAGGTGTTGCGCGTCTGGCTTGTTTCGAGGACGGTCATGCCGCCACCAACGCTTCGGAAGATGTCGAACCGAGGTTCCGACCTGTTGTTGCGCCGTGGTACTCGACGCTGTCGGCGGTCAGCTCCATAAACACGTCCTCGAGGGTCCGCGTTTCGGGCACGAGGCTGGAGAGCGAGATGCCGCTCTCAAGAGCACGGCGGCCGATCTCTGGGGCATCGACGCCTCGCACGCTGACCGTCCCACGCTCGGTCGACCAGATTTCTACGCCATCTCCTCGTAGCACCGACACGAGGTCATCCATCCTGTCGGCGCTGACGGATGTCTCATCGCCGCGGGCCATGGCCCGCAGTTCTTCGGCGGAGATGTCTTTGATGAGCTTGCCTCCCCCGATGATGACGAAGTGTTCAGCCATCAATTCCATCTCGCTCATAAGGTGCGATGAGACAAAGACCGTTCGTCCTTCGGCAGCGAGGTCTTGAAGTAGGTGACGGATCCAGAGGATGCCCTCAGGATCGAGACCATTCACGGGCTCGTCGAGCATGATGACCTCGGGGTCTCCCAGGAGTGCGCCAGCGATGCCGAGCCGCTGGCCCATACCGAGCGAGAAGCCGCCGCTGCGACGCTTGCCGACCTCGCTGAGCCCCACGATCTCCAAGACGTCATTCACTCGGCTCGTCGGAATCCCGTTGGTGACCGCAAGGGACCGAAGATGGTCGTGAGCAGATCGAGTCGGGTGCACGGCTCCCGCGTGCAGCAGGGCACCGAGCGAACGCATTGGTTGAGCGTGTTGAGCCAACGGCCGGCCGTCCACCGTGGCGGTCCCTGAGGCTGGCGTGTCGAGCCCCAAGATCATTCGCATCGTGGTGGACTTGCCGGCACCGTTGGGGCCGAGAAAGCCGGTGACAATCCCTGGCTTCACCGTGAAAGTGAGGTTGTCGACGACTACCTTGTCGCCGTATTGCTTGGTGAGGTTCGTGGTTTCAATCATGACTCCATCGTCAGGAATCAGGACGGTTTCGTCGTCCCCCTTGGGGAGGCTTGTCGACTACTCCACCCGAAGTAGTCCGAGGAATGGTGTCAACCCGAACCTGTGTAAGAAACAATGATACGTGACAGCTGTACCCAGACCTGAGCAGCACTAACCCGATCCCTACCAAGAAAGGAAAATGCAATGGCCATCACCTAACCGGCGTCCGCCGCAGTGCCCGATGGCCGAAACATCGCGGTCGACCTGACAAACCCGGCGGTCGATGTTGTGTCGGCTTGTCAGCAACGAGGAGGTCACGCCTACTACGGTTTGCTGAACCCGGTTGGTACAAACCTAAGGAGGCCCAGATGGGTGCATTCGAGATTAAATCCACAAGAGATGGCTCATTCATGTGGAATCTGAAGGCTGGCAATGGTGAAATTATTTTGACCAGTCAGAAGTACAAGTCCAAGGCCTCGGCGAAGAAGGGGATCGCCTCAGTCGCCAAGAACTGCAAGAACGTGGATTGCTTTGAGCGAAAGGTTGCCCGGAACAAGAAGCCGTACTTCGTGCTCAAGGCCATGAACGGTCAAGTCATCGGAAAGAGCGAGTTCTACGAGACCACTCGTGCCCGTGATAACGGGATCAAGTCCGTGGCCAAGAATGGCAACAGCAAGACCAAGGATCTCACTTAGTGCTAGCCGAGTAGTAGGAACTCGATACGACGATTGCGGGCCTTCCCCTCACCCGTCTCATTCGAGGCGATGGGAAGGTCAGGGCCGTATCCGACGGAGACGAGACGGTCGGACTCCACCCCTGCGCTTACGAGGGCAGCGACTACCGCGTCAGCGCGCGCTTGAGACAGAAGCTGGTTGGCCTCGGGCTCGCCATCGCTGTCGGTGTGTCCGCCGACTTCGATGCGCCTAGTGGGGTTGTCGTTGAGGATCCGGGCGATCTCGGTGATTGTGGTAGCCGACTCCGGGGTCAGATCGGGGCTCCCAGTTTCGAATGTGATGGGGACTATCGCAGCAGCCTGTGCAATTCGGTACTGCAAGATGAGCATCTCGGCTGATGCGGTGCTCCCTAGTGATGTGGCGTCTAGCGGAACTGAGCCGCTATCCCCGCTCGGAATATCTTCCTCGAACGCGGATCCGGGATGGCTCAGGTTGTTGATCACATAGGCCACCTCGGCGATCGATTTTACGATGGCATCCGCGGCGACCACGTCGGTTCTCGTCGCTAACTCTCCCGAGAGGGTAACCGTACGGTTGTCAGCGACCACGACTACATCGCCATATCCAGCTCGGGTTAGCGCTGGCTTGACGATGCTGGCCAGGTCGACTCGCGATTCGTCAGCCTCTGCTTCGTCACTCGTCCCTGTTGAGCCAATGACGAATAGCAACAACAACACGGCGACCGCGCCGCCGATGGCTACCAGTCGTCCAAGGGGTACTTCACCGCTGCGGCGCGAGCCGCGCGGCGACGGGCCAAACGACTTCGGAAGATCGAACGGAGAGCGAGAGTTCATTTTCTGCAAGGTGAGAGAGGTGGCACCAATCGATCCGTGAGAGGTGCGAAGATATATCATGCCGCAGAACGCTCAGGCTGACGAATCGACAGAGGTGTCCATGAACTTCTCTCCGAGGTCCTCAAAGCGGTTCCTCAAGATGTCCGCGAACGACTCCTCAGTGAAACGGGAGAGGGGATCCCCGGAGAGGTCGCCGTTCACTGTGGGCACCACATTGCCGACCAGGTCCCGGATTCGCTCGTGGGTGCAGCCATGAGCCCAGGGGTTACAGCCACGATCGTCGTTATCGGTCTACTTGCGATCATGGGGGCCGTTTGGGGTGCCATCAAGGGCTTCCTCAAGGTTGCCATCGGCCTGGGAGTCCTCGCGGCGGCAATCTGGTTCTATTTCCTTGCTCGATAGTGCTTGCCAGGAGGAGCGATTATCGGCCGCGCTCGCAGGTATGGACGTCTTGGGTGACCAACGTCTGATTCACCGCTCGTCCCCAGCACGCGTCTCTGCCCATATTTCCTAGCAACGTGTCGATGTGGTTTCCGCCGACGAGGCGGTCGTCGCCAGCGCCACCCTCGATGCGGTCTCGACCTTCGCCTCCGTTGATTCTGTCATTCCCATGAGCGCCATGGATCGCATCTTGGCCCGGCCCACCGAGAACCAGATCATTTCCCCATCCGGCGCGCACGGTGTCGTCGCCGTAACCAGCACAGATGACATCGTTCCCGCCCAACCCGTCGATGGTGTCGTTGCCTCCCAGCGCGACGATCACATCACGCGTTGCCGTTCCCACAATTCTGTCGGGGCCAGTCGTTCCTACGATCGTGGCCGCGAGGCCATTGCAGGTGTGCTGTGGCGTGTGCGTGGTGACGTCGGCGGCATCAAAGCTCGTTACCGAGTAGTTATGGGTAACCGAACGGCCACCGACGACAATCCCGGAAACGCTGACCTTGTACACCACGTCCCCGGCCGCTCGGGGATTGGCGCCGATGACCTCCCATCCGAGCGTCGCATCTCCGTAGCCGTTGGCAATCGGTAGTAGGCGTACTTGCAGTGTGCGACCATTCTCCGTCACGGTGACTCGCGCGCTGGAGAAGTCGATCGAACTAGTGCCCGCATAGCTGAGGGACCAACGATCGTAGACCGTTCTGTCGGGTACGAAACCTGCTGGTGGCCATGAGACCCATTGACTCTTGCTGTACCGACTACCGAAGTCGTTGATCACCTGCACCACGCTGGCTCGTGAGGTGTTGCCGATCCCGACGTGTTGTAACTCCGGGTACAGAAGCCAGCGCCGATGGCCGAGTGCCTGGTTACCGGCTCCGGCATCCTCAATCTGTCCGATCACTCCCCGAGGGCCCACGATGCCGAGTGTCAGATTGCTCAGACCCGCACTCTCGGCACCTGACGCGGTGTGGCAACGCCACGAGTTCGCCGGGTAGTGCGAGAGACTGTTCTGTGCGTGCATCATCAAGGCTGCATCCTGGGCTCCGGTGCTTTGCCTCGGACTTTCGGAGACGGGATTCAGGCCCGCCATTCGCCGGAACCAGTTGATTGACTCGACGGTCGCAGCATCGAAGGTATCGTTCGCATCTCCAGCCTCGCATCCTGAAGTGTCGCCGCTCCAGGTGGGGTTGAGCAGCAGGTTTTGTTCGACCGCCGAGCGGTACGTGGCTGCGACCTGAACTCGGTTGTTGTTGTCGATCACGGGTACGGTGCTGCCGTTGCGCGCCGCTACCGGTTGAGCTGTTCCAAAGCCGAACGCCATCAGCGCCAGCACGATAAGCGGTGTGACGATCGCTGCCAGGGGGATAAGTCTTCTCATCGTTCGCATCCGATCAGTACTTCCTTATTGCCAGCAACATCGGGAAGGCAACGGTCGTTGCCATTTCCTCCGTCGTTGGAGTCGATTCCGTTGCCTCCACCAAGATTGTCACGACCGTTCCGCCCCTCGAGAGTGTCATTGTCGGCACCGGCGCGGAGCACGTCGTGCCCGATTCCACCGATGAGGGTGTCATCGCCGTTGCCGCCTTCGATGTAGTCGTTGCCGCCGGTTCCGTGGAGTAGGTCATCATCACTGCCGCCGTGGATCATGTCCGGTCCATCACCGCCTCGTACGTTGTCTTGGCCAGCTTGAGCCCAGATGATGTCGTGCCCCATTCCGCCACTGACGGTATCGTTCCCCGTGCCAGCGAAGATCACATCGTTTCCGAGGCCGGCGAGTATCGTGTCATCGCCCGCGCCTGAACAGATCACATCGTGGCCGCCACGGGCATCGATGTGATCTGTCTCCGGCGTACCGATGATGACATCGGCATCTGGTGTGCCCATCGTGCCGCGCACGGTCGCTGTTAGTCCGTAGCAGGTCGGCCCATCCGCCGTGCCGCTCGAATATTCGAGCGGAGACGACCACCTTTGCCATACACCTCCGACGCGTTCGCGCACTGCGATCGTGGCCACCGATTTCGGAGCGGGCAGGTAAATCATGGCCGTCCCCGCCATCTGAGTAACCGTGGGTCCGGCCCCATCGTTCAAATCGATACTCACCTCAAACCACGTACGCGCCTTAGACGAAGGTGGCGTAACCCCGAAGTGAGTAGTGCCGGGGAGTATGCGCGGCTGAGCGACGGTGCTGAGGTCGACCCCGGCCAAGCAGTCGTAGTCATGGTTTACGATGCGCGAGCCATATGGCACCTCGTTCCAGTCCGATGTACCGAGGACGTCCGGGTATCGGACCTGCTGCCCGTTGACGCACCCAACCCATTGACCCATATCGGTGCGGGTCCCAAACGGGAAGTGCTCGTCATAGTGAAGATGGGGGGAACTCGATTGGCCGCTTTCCCCCGACGTGCCGATGGGCTCGCCGACCTCGACGAGTTGGTCTAGCGCGACCGACACTGAGGCCAGGTGGAGGTAACGGGAATAGGAACCGTCGGCGTGCTCGACTATGACGCTGTTCCCCTTGCCGTTGTTGCACCACCCGCGAGTTCCGCAGAAGGCGTCGGCTTCGATGACAACACCGGCTCCAACGGCAAAGAGAGGTGTGCCAGGGTCCATCCCGAGGTCGATGGCTGGTGATCCGTGATGGCGGGAGCACAGGTTTCCTGGGGCCGGGTTGCGGTCGGTACACCAGACCTCATAGTCCCCGACGAAAGGCACGGCGATTGGCGAGTCCGCGGCGGTGCCCAACGACGAATCCCGTGCGCTCGCTGGGTTCACGGTCAAAAGGAGGTAGGTGGTGATGACCAGCAGTAGGAGCGTTAGGGAGCGGGCAAGTCGAAAGGGTTGCAGCATTGTGAAGGAAGTCGAACTCGTTTCGAATAACACCAGTTGGTAACGATTGTTACATAGTTGTCATATTCTGGCGTATCGGGTCACATATCGCGCGGTTTTGCTACGAATTCTTAACTCATCGCCGCTTTGGTGGTGAGGCTGCACCGGCAGCAGCGCCACTTGGCACCCCGGATCTTGTCAACCTCAGGATCTGAATTCAGATCGCGATCGCTGTACCTGGCACGAGCGCCAGGGTACCTCCCACCAAGATTGCAAAAGTAGCGCCAGAGACGATGAAGATGAGTGACTCAAGCGTGTAGTCAGATACAGACGCTACGGCGAACTACGTTGCTGTTAGGGGCCCGGCCACTGCACCAGCAACAACTGAGGCCCAGACAAGCCGACAGGAGGTAGCGACCGTTACCAGATGAGACCATAGGTGACCCACCGTTACCTCGTATCGTGCGTAAATCCGCGAAGCAGTCCGTCCATGGGGCCGGTGGAGTTCCGATACCCGTCATCGATTGTGCTGAATTGTGCAGGGACGACAACAATCGATCAGAACATAGGTTATGCAGCTTCGTATTCGAGGTCGACAATGTGCGTTACGACCTCGACTCTGTGAGTCCTGTTCGTTGCTGGCTCATACACGTCAAGTGCTGTTGTGAACTTTTCTCCGGGAGCGCCGGTAGGGGTCAGCCGGAGGACGTACCCTTTGATAAGTGTACCGTTGACTAATGAAACAGGAATCGTTGCACTTCCTTCTCCGGTTACTGAGTCAACAGACAGATCAGGATTAGTTGGGGCTTGCCATAAGGGGCCAGATTCGAACGTATCGGACATAATGGCCTCAAGCTGGACTTCGGCAGTAACTCCCTCGTAGGTCCAAATCTCGATTCTGGGCGTGAACACAATTTCATCCTTCAACTTTTGTATATCTGGATCCAGGCTGTGCTCAGCACTCGCTCGACCGATCGTGAAATCGATCACGCCACCGATCGGCTCAACGAGATGTTGAGTCCGATCCGCCGGATCAAAAACGCCCAGTTCAAACCCAATAGAATCGGTGCCGCTGTACCCGCGCTTGGGGATGTACCAAAACAACGTGCCGCTTCCAATCGGTATCAATCGACCGCGGTGCGGAAACTTGGTGATCTTCTTGTAAACACCGTCCTCATTGCCGAAACCAACCGCGTAATCTCTGAGGTCAACAACGATGCCGTTAATGCTGGCCACCCTCCGGCCAGCACCGCGGGTGAAGGTCACATCGCTGTCGAACCAGGCGGCTCGATGGCCGTTAAGTACCATCGGATCCGGTTCCACAGGTTTGTGGGTATAAATCGTAGCGTAGCGCTCGTCTGTGAAGCTCCCTTGTTTGATAAACACTTCGATATGTCCGTAGACCGCTTTGCCGTCCTGGGCGTAGGCAGGCTCGCCAGTCCGCGAGGCTATTACGTCGGCGGTCACGCTTGGAAAATCGAACTCGTATATATGTATATACTGCTCTGCATCGTCGGATAATAAGAAGCTGTCTACAGAACCTCTACTATTGCCGAAAAAAGACTCGTACTCCGTAAGCTCGACAAAGCCGTTTGGGACATCGCTGTGGTACATGCGTCCATTCCAACTGTCAGCCCTATTGGAATTTTCTGACCATACGATTTCGCCAACAATGTATGGGTCTCCGGTGTAGCTGTCTGGCTCACCTATTTCGATGTGCCAAACGACTGGTTCGGCGTCGTCGTTCGTGTTTGCCGACGCACTGTTCGCGACCAATGTGCTGGCAATAAGTGCCATGGAGGTGAGTACAAGGAAGGATTTTCTGCGCGGAGTGAGTCTTGCTGGCATGAACAAATGGTAGCACGTATTTGAACAAATCGGAAACAGCTCGGCCTCAACGTTAGCTAAAGCTCAGTCCACCGGCCTGGTGAGGGGAAGTTCCTACGGAACTAGCGCCTTCGCGAAACCAGCGAGCTCGGGAAGCTCATGGCCAACGGCGGGGTCCTTTATGCGCGCGCTGACGATAACGCCACCGAGTACCCGTGACTCCTCGACGTCGATCTCCAGGGTCCAGCGACTGCCCCACACCGTGAGGTGCACCTTTCGGATTCCATCATCGTCCACGAACTCGACACGATCGCGCATCGCCCAGTCATCACCGCTGAGAATGCCGTTGAACCACGCCATAGCTTTGTCGAAGTCCATTGGGCGGTGGAGCTCCGATACCACCGTCATCGATTGTGCTGACACTGTTCCTCGTCTCCGAGGCCCCGGCTCCACCCGTGTGCTG
>JAODFW021041000.1:0-26286 GCA_027575235.2 Palythoa mutuki | reverse complement strand
GCTGTGATTCTTGGAGCGAAACTGCCGGTTATTTCTCCCCTCGCATACCCCCATCCTCCTCTTTCCCTCCAGGTTTTTGAAGCTTGCTACAGCCCTGATAAAGATTAGTCCGTTAAATTTAGGTACTTTAACAAATTTACCAATCATTTCTTTTGTTGAAAAGCGTCTAACGCAAGTTAGAAACAAACAGATGTTTTCCTCCTCAAAAAAACGCAATCTGTTTATCGGTGTTTATGAAAGGATTAACTTGTCCTCTGTTGACGGAAGGCAGATATCTGTGAATAAATTTAACTAAATTCTGCCATTTGTCCATAAAACATAATTGACTGTTTTTTGTTAAAACCGTATAGAGCGCTTAAATATAAAAATCAAATCAGTGTATTATGAATATCAGATTCAATATTCTGAAAGAATAGAGAACAACGTTTATCGTGAAATATTAATTCATTAAGAACAAAACATCAGACAGGTTTTAAGACAATCAAGTGCTACAAATCACTTACACAATACGAATTCAATTATATATTAAGTTGGCACAGCAGTGGCTGTGGTGTTTAGGGTATTTTGTTCATCTTTTGTTAAAGTTAAATGGAGCTCTTCAACAGTCGCTCGTCTAGAAACGATAAACACTCGTATTGTATTCTATTGCAATCCCTCATTGTAACTTAAATTGTTGGTATATTTTTTACGCGCGAGCAATTTCAGCTTGAGGAATGCGTTTTATTCTCGCGATTTTTCTTCAAATTTCATTTTATTGCTTTTAAGTTTCCGCTCGACAGACTGATGTCGCAAGAAAATATTGAAAAGCTTTTTCGCCCAGTGATTGTAATGACCTTATTGGATCTTTTTTAAAAAAGGCTACTTAATGTAGAGCTCTACGCTTTGTCATTGCTTCTGGGCAGCCGGACGTTAGTAATTTGGCCTTTAATAAATTCTGTTTCTTTAGGCGATTAGCCCAACACTTTTGAGTTAGCAGAGATGCCCCTTTTAAGTTTATAATGACGAAAATCTGTCATTATGCTTTTAATCTTTTATAGCGTTTTCAAATAGCTTGTCTTCCATTGTCCAAAACGGACGCACTTTTTGTGAGCTGAAAGGAAGGGCCCATTCAAATAAAGAAAGTTTAGGGGTGCATTGTTAAGGCGAGCTCTTTAAGTGTATCATTGTTAAGCCGTAAACATAGGTGTTCCAAGTTGAATACGACATTGAGATTCGACTATTTCGAGCTTTGTTCATTAGGGGAGTATTCTGTTTCTTTATCGCATTTGGTTATGACAGCCTTTCGAAGCTGAACATCGCGTACAGAGCTTTCTAAAACACTCGCTGTTGTATAATATTTTCTATGTTCGGCGGAAAAGAACGTTTATACTGTTTCTGTAGACTCGGTTGCAATTCTGCGTATGTTTGGTTAGAAACTGCTTGGCGTTCGCGGAGTCCCTACCGTCACCAACAGACGTACGTAAGTTTTTTGTGCATAAATTAATGTCATCCATAGTTCTACGCTTGTTGTCGGTAAATGACACATTTCTGACGAAAATACAACCGAAATATTCTGTAATACGTAAAATTCAGGTGCGTCGTGTTTGATGGCATCATAGATTAAAACGCAAGGCACAGTATTTCTCTGGGGGCGTTCATTTCCTCGAACCTTGGAGAAAAAAAAATAACATCTTTCAAGTACGTTTGTGCGTCAAAGACTTTAATAGAAACAAAACCGAAAAGCGGCATTCGAATCTGTTTTAAAACCTTAAAATTTGTAAAGAATAGCACTTTGTTCTATTAATAAGGTTTAATGAAGTTTAGTTAGGTTTTATTTTCATCTATAACGTCAGTGAAACCTTTTTTTCTGAATTGGTCTGATTTAAAGCAAATCTCTCAGTGTAGAATATTATGTTACCTAGATCTGTTGCGGCCCTTAAAAAAGTATGATGTTTTTTCCTGTGTTTATTTTTATGCGATACTGCTCCGCTGTTCAAATAAACTAGGTTAGAAATGCGTCACAACGAAAGATTTTTCTGAGTTCTACGTAAATCGATACATATCAACATTTCCGCTGTCTTGCTTAGTGTGAAAAACGCGCCAACTTCGTAAGATTATTCAATAATATTTTTGAATTAAAGTTAGCAAATTTTCACGAAAATTCGCGACTTCTTGTTTTGTTTAATTTGCTCTTGAAATCGAGAAAAGAAATCGGCCATTTGTAGAGCTACAACTACTGGTTCAAAAGCTGAAATAAACTGGTTTAGGCATGATAGTATAAATTTGACACGATGTCTTTATCATCCGTTTTGAAGTAGCAGCGAGTTGAAGGCACATGTCGCTCTCAGAAAGAAACAACAAACTTATAGCAGGAATTTACTTTTTGACTAACAGAAAACTGTAATGCTATTAAAAGTCAGAGATTCTGATAACTTATTCAAAAGAAGTAAAATTCAGACAAATTTCGTCAGTTTTCGACGGAGTTAAATTTGCTCAGTTGCTGCATTATTGCGAAAAGCGTCAACTCTGCTTTTTGTTGTATTTACAGTTTTATAAGCCAGTGAGTCAGTCTCTTTATTTTTTATATTTAATAATGAAAAGCAAGCGCAGATTTATTTGTAATAGCAGTTGCAAGAATGCGGGATTTAACATACAAAGAAAAATTCGGAAAGTTTCTGCTAAAAAAAGTTTCAGTGTAATAAGTTTATGTGTTGGGTTGAATAGAATTCAACTTTTTAAAATTTTAATTTGTACCGTCGTGTTACACTTTTATAAAAAGCCATATCAGTATCGCTTTAATTTAAGAGTTCGTCTTTGGTTTTTGATGACGTATCGTTTTGCCTCCACATCCTGAGGCGAATTCTTTGACCTCAGTAAGCAAATATAAATATAAACAAAAGTATCCTTTCAGTAGAATCGAATTTCCAAGCTTGAAATTAAACGAAACTATAGCTCTTGCAGATTTACGAACAATAGTTAACATAGATGTTTTCGTTCGCCATGTTTAATTCGATGAACTTTGAATCAAAATGATTTTCATGAATTTTTCTAATAAATTCACGGATTAATCAAACAACCTTAAATTTGAGATTACAGTAATGATATTTGACATAGAGTTTAATATCGGGATTTGTCGTTTAATTTAACGGGAATTTATTTCTTGCGGGAACGCACTTTAATGAGGGGACTTTTCATTGTGTGCGGATTGTTGAAGTTTGTTTTACTGCAAGTTAATTGATAGCGGTCCGCAGTGTTTTCAACATTTCCGTCTGTAATTTCCTCCCTCGATGATTTGTTTCTGACAACGTTATAAGCACTCTGCTTGAATTTGACTGCTGTAAATAGATATTGCTAGATATGTTGATGAAATGCTAAAAAACTTCGGGTACAAGGACCAAAATTAACTCAACGCCGCTGGAACTGTAGCGTAAATTGTGCCGCGTATTTGAATTAAATTGTAATGACATTTTCTTATTTGCAAACTCGAAGCGGCCCCGTTTAATAAGGAAAAACTTTCCGAATCAAGTTGAAACCGATAATTTTAAACAAATATTTTTCGTTTTAGCTTATCATCTTCTGAGTTTTTTTACATCTACCAAATTTTGTATAATTCATCTTGTTCAAAGACGCTCCTTTTTTTCAGGCGGTTTTGGTACTTTCAGTGAATCGACGATTCGCAGCTGTTCGAATCAAACTGTGACCGCTTTCGATATCCTTAGTACTTCTAACTAAAATCATATTGATTTGTGTTATTTTACGGAAGAGAATTCGTATTTCTTTTTGTATAGCGAGTCCATTCAGTATTTAATAACGATATAGAAACTTTAAATGGTAAAATACAATAAAAAAAGCGTTCTAAGATGAGCGAACGCCTGCGATTTGGCGCTTTTACGCTTTTTGTCAAAGTTTGACAATTCTTACAAAATAATTGCTCATGTTTTAAAAGACTTCTGCCAAGGAACCTTAGAGCTTTTTCATTCTTATTTTGTTTTCATTTGAGATATGAATTCTATACTTTTTAGAAATGGTAATTTATGAATCTGAAATAGGATTTTCAATATTGTTCAAGTGGCTATTCATTTGCAGTCTTGAAAGTTTAATTTATCAACCAAACAAACGAGTTCGTAAATTTGTGAGCTGCAGCATTTTGGTAATATTTTATTGAACTAGTAAACATAGAATCAAAGATTTACGTTTTATGGTAAATTAGTTCTGTTTTTGTAGAAAGCAGTTTTTAATTAATTTTTGGGATGGCAAAGGTCTTTGCAAAGTTTACACAGATGTAGATGTAGTCCAAGTTTTGTTTCGCCTTCAAAGTATAATCACACAAGCGAGGTCGCTAAAGCCACGAAAAATCCATTGCTCATGGACAGGAGAGTTTGAGCTGAACTGCAAAAAAGATCGGTTATTCTTCGAGTTGTACTTTAAAACCTGTTAATTGTAGATTTGCTTTTTCTCTTTGTGAATCGGAGATATGCTCAAATATATTTAAAACGATTTTGAAGCGTTCTTGTAAATGCGAACGTTGTGAAACTTCCTGAAACTTCGTTCTGCACTTCAAAACATATACCAGCATTGGGAATAAAACATTTAAAAAAAAAACAAAAATTAGCAATTTGAAACTGAATTAAAACGGAATATAACTTTCAGCTGAATTGAAGTTTGCCAATTTATTTTTATTAATATTTATTTTATTTCTAGTTTTCTTTCTTAAGATGTAGTTTTGAAAAAAAAATATAACTATAAATTTTGTCTTTCACGTTTCCCATGAAAAGTTGGCACTAAAATTTAAAGTTCTCAATTATTTGACAATGTTGTTCGTTAAATAATAGTCAGTTCAGAATGAGAAATGTTCCAGCTCATCCGCGAAGCTTCGATAGTCGGCTTCAATTTATGCCAAAGTGCAGTTTTGCTTGATCGAGTCTTGGATATTTGGATACAAAAGTCAAAGCACAGGAGGGAGAAAAAAAAACGCGGACAGCCACTTTTAAATTGTTATTTATTTTTAATAAAGTAGAATCAAAACTGGCTCTGGTTATTTTTGAATAAAAAATTATTAACAGTCAATAAAATGTTCATCAGTTGGATCGCTAATTCAAGTTTTTTTTCAAGATGGAAGCTTTCACTCCGTCTTTATTTTTCATGTACCATGTTATACTATAATTGCTGAAATATTCTTTAGATATGGAGAGAACGAATTTATTTTCAATTTCTGCATTTTGAGTACAACCTGTAATTAGTGTATTTTGCATATTCGTCCGATATCTGATTAATGAGTCTGAAATTGTGTTCTTCGTTTGGCGTGTATTTTTCGTCCACAGAATTTGGTTTGTCGCAGTCAGTTAAATCAATACACTAAGAAAAATTGCAAAGTGTTAACTTAAAAACTTATAAGCTAAAAATAAACAGGCACTCTTTCATTTAAGGTGTTGAGTTGTAAATATAATGTTGAGTTATTTTCGTCAGCTGAAACTGAATTAAAAAGTGTTTTCGTTTTTGTAGGATGCACCTTTTGCTAAAGAATTATATCGTGGTTTCCTGTGTTGGATAAAGAACTTTTTCATTGAAAATTTAAGAAGCCGAATTTTAAGCACAACGTAATTAAGTATGCAGAGTTTGATAAAAGCAGATGTGTCATTTTGAAGACAAGTAGTGAAACTTTATTGAATTTAAATAACTTTTGTCGGTTTATCAGACCCAAAACAGGGTTGTTAAATTTTCCGACAAAATTCTTTTTGTAGTTTGAAAGGACTTTACAGCAGATGACAGCATAATTTCTCGAGCTCAGAAATTAAACTTTCGAAAGACAGTACGATAACTTTATAATTCTCATTTTTGGAAAGGTGCTAGATTCTACTGTCGTTCAAGCACTGCTCCAACCACCTGAAATGAATCGAGTGAAATTTCACAAGATGTTATCAAGTGTTGATTTTTATTCTCACGTTTTAATCAAGATTTTGAGCCATTTACAAATGACAAAGTCTTCCGTCATATTCTCCAGTCAAATTTGAAGGAGTTAAAGTTACATTCACCTGAAGACTAAATTTAACATTTGGAGTGTTTTGAAATCAGCATCGCTTCAATCAGTTGTAAAGACTCATTATTCGTGTGTTTGCTTATAATATTTTTACAATAGCTTGTTTTGGGTGTAATCTCTTATTTCTTTATTTTTAGCAATTGTTTCTCACAAAGCGAAGTTAATCTTGTTTGATACCTTTCGTTTTTAGGTTTTGTATTCAAGCGTGGAAAACTAGAGTTTAAAGTAACTGTTTTTTCTCGTCAAGTTACTTTCAGCACTTTTAGAATCAGGTTAGAATGTATAAGTGTGTTATAAACGAGGCCAAATGTTGCTTTGAACTCGCTCAGAGCTATTCTTTCTTTATACTAAAAAAGACACTTCGCATTTAATAGCTGTAAGGTTTTTTTACACTACCTATATCGGTTCAAAAAAATTAGGTTTTGTGAAGGTGACAATAACCATAGATACGTTCAAGATACAAACAGTGTCTCATAAACTACATCATTAGTAAAATGAAAAAGCGACCTCGTTCATTTGATCTCATAAAGGAAATGTCAGTGAATCTAGGAAAGTAACTATCTTTTTGTACTTTTATATACTATTTAGTTTGTATCAGTGTAATTATGCTGAATGTTATGTTTATATCGATAAGAGAATCAGATATTATTTTACTAGTTTTCTTATCTTTGAAGTATTTGTTTTCTCTTAATCGAAGAAAGTTCGCGTTGTACAGCCATATTTTCGGCAATAATTTCCATCCGAATATTTAAAGGACAGTTGAGGACTATTTTTGTATTTTGTTTGCTAAGCTCGCTCGCTCCTTTTTCTTTTATCTGGCTGTTTAATCTTTACGCTCAGTGATGCAATACGTTTGGAACTTTTAGGTAATATAATTTTCATTTTTCAAGCTGTTTCTTTTTTATATAATGTGTTTTTTACCGTTTTACAACAGTTACAATTTACACAATTGCATTGAGATTTGTGTTTTTGTTGTTTTGAAAGGGTTTTATCCAAAGTGATGCGATCACCGAAACATAAATATTATGATTCAAAGACTAAGCAGTTTGTTTTATAATTTGAACCATTCAAAAAAAGTTACTTTCGGTGAAATAAACACAATATAATAGAGCCATATTGGTTTTGGAGGAAAACCAGTTTAAGATATCTGCTTCACAGAAATGTGTACGACTGTTACCAAATTGCGATTTTAAGTAGAAAGCTTCCTGCATGCAAAAAAACCGTTTCGTTTTATAATGGTATCAATGTACTCGAAATACTTAGAAATAAGATTTCAATTCAACCTTTGAATCATAAATCCTGATTTCTCTGTAAGACCTCACCGTTAAACATTTTGCGACTTTCTTGTCAAGGATAAGATTTGAACTGAGTCAGTGATATTATAATTAGTACTGTAGAGTTTCAAATTAATCGTCAAATCGCAAAGGGCTCTTGGAATAGAATTTATTGCGTCTGTTGCATTGGGTATACAGAGGGTGAATGATCGTTGATTTTTTAATTAAACTTAGGAATCGATAGTTTTGATATAAAAACGATGTTCTTTAATTTTCTAGTGTTCCTAATTCCCTTTTTTGTTCATATCAGTTTTGAATAGCTTCCAAAATGTATATTTTTCTGTTTTGCAGCCCGAGCTTACTAATTATATTGTACTTAACATTTAATGAGCAGTTGGATTTTGTTGTTTTGATCATAGAGTGTGTTCTAAAGGTTTTTGCTGATAAGGCGACACAGCTGTTTGACGTCTGTGACAAGCGAAAAAAAACTACTTCACGATTTGTGTTTCCCAATTCTTTGAGTTTATCAGACGATCAAAAAAAGCCTTTTCTAAGTTTGAATTTTTTTTTCATACATGTCAGATGTAGCTTTTTGGCTAAAGCTAAAAAAAGGAAAATGTTAAATATTTTTATTAATGGAAAATATATTTCCACGCCAATCTACTTTTAATTAATTTTAAAATTTGGTCTTTTCAACTAGACTGAAATTTATCGAAGATCGTTCATTTATCTAAGTGTTTCATTTTTTAAAGTGATATTTTTGTTTTGGTCGCAACTGTGAAATGTAAGGCGTTCCATCGCCGTTGTTAATATTACGATAATGACAATTTCTGAATATACCACCCAGTGTAAACCTCATGGAAAATCTAAAAAGGTCATGCAGTTAGTATTGAACCCGAAGTGACACCGGATCGTTCTTTTCTGCTCTCTTGGTTTTAACGTTACAAATTACGGACATCTTTTTTTTAAATGAAGATTTTTTAATGTCAGTTATGTTGTTTAAATTAAACTTTTAATTATTCCTCATATTTCTAGAAATTCGTTTATCTTGTGCTACAAAGATGGGTAACAGCTTATTGTAAATTTTTTTCGAGGTTGACCTTGCAAAAGTTGTATGTTTTGCCTTTGGAAGATAAATTTTCCCGAGGCGAATTAGTGAAACTGCATGAAAAAATATTTAGTGTGCATTTGTCTGTGCTGTCTTTCATTTTAGTCCGTCTGTTTACACAGCCTTCAAGAAGAATATTTTAAAATCTGACTAAATACACGCAATTCGGTAGTTTCCAACACGAAGTCTTAAATATTCCTACAGCATGTTTGGATGTGAGTTTGCTAAGGTCTGACATGTTCAAATGGCGCATGTAATCAAAATTTTACACTCTCCATATGGTTGCATTTTCACCTGCCTTTAAAACACAGGCTTTCTCGTAAATTAATGGATTTTGCTGTTAAGATACTGCATTTCCCACAATGAACAAATCAAGTTTATTTCATTTTGAATATATTTGAATGAGAACATGTAGTGGCGCGTTCATTGACAATGTTAAATGAATTCTTAATCTCCACTTCTTAGTTTCAATGCAGCCCGAGGACAACTTGTCTGAAAATTCGCTGCAGTTGCCTTTTCATGCAGAGCTAATTTAGAGCTTATATAAAAAACTTGCGAAGAAAGACAACACTCAAAATTAGCATTTCCATAGCATTTTCGAAGAACGAATTAATATGCTTTTTTGTGAAACCTAATTACATACGCATGCTTTTTCACTGAAATGCGTTTCGAATTTCCGTTTTGCTAACGCCAGTGAACAGTTACTTAGCTTGAAAAGCGGTATTATTTTCACACTTTTCATCAAATTAGCGCATCAGATTTGTGTACCTATCGGTTATTCGAAGAAAAGAAAAACATTCTCAGATGCAACTTCCATTACAACACTTGTATCACCTCTCCGCTAATGTGTTGAACTTTTGCAGGAAGTTCCATCAAATTAGCGGCTTTCGCTTTGGTCCAAGCAAAATCCTCTTCTTTTGTTTTTCTTTTCGCTGTTGTCGCCAAAAAGATTTTCTTCAATGGCTTTTGCCCGCCCCGAAATTTGCTTATCTGTGGTTTGTTTGCGAAGTCGTTGTTCACTTGTGTGTTGTGTTCGATAGGTTTTTACGTAACATAAAGCCGTGATAGTTTTGCCCTTGTAACAAGCTCAATTGAGAAATCAAAAATAAAAAGAAAGCTGTTTCGTAAACGATAAATGACAATGTAAACCTCGCCTTAATTGTTGGCTTTTATTTCGTCTATGTTTGATGCATTGCTTGGCTGATTTGATTTCAATGGGGCCACAGATAGCTTTCAAAATGTTCTTATCCCATCAATGCTTCACAAACCAGACGCGTCATTCTTTTGGTTTCGTTTCAAAAGATGTTTATATTTGAGTGTAATGAGAAGTGTTTGACTATCATTGACTACAGACCGACCTTTTCAAGAGCGAATTATAAAGCAGTTATTTTCTGTGTTGAAACTTTAAGTTATTTGTGGGTTTGAATATGACAGACCACATAATACGCACTGTCGCTAAGGATTACAAGACTGTTTGAGCAAGCCAGAAGACTTGAAACTGCGGACAGACTTGACACTGTTTTTTGCACGGAAAATTTTCATAGCCATTTCTTATTTTTATCGTTTATTTTCTCCTTCGACCAGAATTTTTAATTTAGATAAAAGCGAACAACATTTATTTTGATTTAAAGCCGTGTCCTGTCTGTGAATGCAGAATATTCGAGCAAAACTCTTAAATCGATTCGTACAGCTATATATATCTTATATATACTGTACGTTATCGTAAAACCTTTTGGTTGAAAAGGAACATAGAGTAACCGTTCTCATTATTTATTAATTTGCGGAGCATTTATAGTGGGCGGGAGAAGAGTGAATCTAATTTAGAGCTTGCGATGACAGAAGCAAAGATTGCCAATGATTGGTATCGCTTCTCTGAGCGTTATTTACATCACGGCGGGGGGTAAACCATCTTAGGTGGTCTCTGATCTGTCAGTTGACAATTTAGTAATGAAGTGCTAAGCTTCTCACGCTGGCCAGTTTCCTCTTTATTACAAATTCGCGGGAAATTCGCTGATTTCCGCTGAAATTTTGTAAATAACAAAGGTATGGGACGACCTTGCTCTGATCTTCAGCCCAGCGCGAGATGGGCGACAGAGAAATCGTCTTGTTTAAGTCATGCTCAGAATTAATAAAATGTTATTCCTTATTCCTTCCCGATTCTAATAGTTGAGAACCGAAATCCTGTCTGATCTGTTGAATCAAAATTTATTTCCGCGGCTACAGTTTTGATTTTCAGAGTTAACTCTCTCATTTGGGAAAAAAAATGATGAAAAGTTTACACAGTAAAAATGTTAATTGAGATCGATTTCGCGAATGCACGTGTGAGTTGTTTTTGTGACCGTGTAATGTATGCGCATCAGTGGCCAGATTTTTTGATAAACATAAAGCTCATGGTGTCTTTTAATTCTCTTTCTAGGTCCTGTATCTGGATGACTTTGTTGTCCTCGACGTAAGGAGAACACTACTGCTGCTGCATAAACACTTTACGGCGGTGTGAGTTTGTTTGTCGACCAACCGCTGCCATATTCCGTGAGATGAATGCTGTGTTTTTTATTAATTTCATGGGAATTAAAAATTCTCGCAGTTGTCAAGAAACGGACTGAACGAAATTAGTTTAAGGAGTACTCAGCAAACTCTTTTAACGAGAATCTTAATTTAACTTAAGTTCCGCAATGAAGTCGAAAGTTTGCTCAGTCTTGACAGACAATTAATACGTAGTGATTTCCTAACTTGCTTTATCATCGCGGAACCCTTTTTCAATCGCTGTTCGAGTTTATTTTTGTATTCATACACAAGGGAGTTTGTATTTTGTGTAGGCAGATATTAGCATATGATATTAACACCTTTTCTGGTCTCAAAATTCTTTCTGTTGCTGCCGAAAAAATCGAACCATACTAGGGTTGTGGGCGGTTTTTCTGACAACTTTGGTGTTACCAGCATTTTGTTGCAATGTTGTGTGAAATTCTGTTCAGAAAGTATTGTTTGTCCGAGTTTGAAGTTTACAAACATAGATTTCAAAACCTCAGCATTGCAATTTATGTTCAAACTTTGATAGAGTTTACTTAGAATGCGTTGGCTAAACAACACGGTAGAAATTAATTTTTCAAGTTAATGTCGATATCTGTGGTTTTTAGCTATTAGAGGCATGTTAAGACCGTTACGGTCTTTTTGTAATTCGGAAACAGTTCATTGGATCGAGATTTTAGTCGAAAAACTGTGCTAGCGTTGACTTCAAAAAACTTCTAATTATTTTGGCGCGCTTGTTGTTAATTAGCACATCTTGACCGTGCGACCAATCGGCGCTAAAATGTGGCTAATTAGCTCTCTAGTTGCCACGGAAACAGCTTAATGACAATACAGAATGAGTAGGATCGTTACAGTCAGGTGACTTTCCACGTGCATTCAACGTCAATTCTGCCGCCAGCGTACAAACACCTGCACGAGCGAGCCAATTTTCATCACTACCCTAGTGACAGGTCATTTCCTTGGGCTCTGGTGATTAAGGATTAATTGAAACAGCTGACTACACCAAAGCTAGATTTGATTTGCCGAATGGTTGATAAGATCTCGGAATCAAAACGGCCGAACCCGCCCCTTTTCATAACTTCGCCAACCAGCTGTCATCTCGATTCGTCACTGTCAATCATTTGTCACAAGTAACGCACCTAAAGGCCTATCCATCAGAACTGTCAGTAAGTGGCCGCTGATTGGTTATCGTAACTCGGTTCGCGGGCTATCGATCAATAACACATGGAATCGAGTTGGTGAGAGTCAAAAATAACGTGTGGTCTTAAGGTCAGCAAGAATAAGAATTAACGGCACGGCGCTACGCTAGTTCCACACATTTATTTTCCATCTTCCACTCGGAGGAACACCGATTTAAGGAAGAATTTTTTCAGTTGATTTAAGTAATGTCCGCTCCAACAGCTATATCTCCTTCGCCGAATACGGCCACTAACAACAACAATGTCAGCGATAAATGCTGTGATCGAGTTAAGCGACCTATGAATGCTTTCATGGTGTGGAGTCGTGAGAGGAGAAGGAAAATGGCCCAAGAACATCCGAAAATGCATAACTCCGAGATTAGTAAAAGGTTAGGATTGGAATGGAAAGACCTTTCTGACGCGGAGAAAATGCCGTATGTTTCAGAAGCGAAGCGTCTTCGAGCAGTGCACATGAAAGAGCATCCAGACTACAAGTATAGGCCGAGGAGGAAGAGCAAAACGCTGCTTAAAAAAGATAACAAGTATGCCTTGTCAATGCTAAGTGGACAAGCTCCTCCCGTTCAGAGGGCAGTTGCACAAGGCCCAGAACATTTTGCACAGTTAAATGGATATAGTTACAACCCGGCCTTAAGCTATGCTCCTGTGGCAGATCCTTATGGCCAAATGTACAACTCTGGCTCTCATCCGCTATCGCCTCATACACCAAATCAACTGCAAGCCTCGAATGGGATGGCTCATCACAGTTACTCTACAATGGCGGGTGGGCAAATGTATGTGCCTTCATCACAAGCGTCAATTTACACCATGAATGGAACGGCCATGAACTCTAGCATGTACTCGTCTCAGCCTAGTAATCAAATCATTCTGCCAAACATCAAACAGGAGCCAGGCATGAACGGAGGGCAGGCACCGCGCTCCCGAAATTGCACAGATCAACTTGGGGATATGATTAACACGTATCTGCCCACAGATCAAGTTAATGGCGGACACGGCCCGGTACAAAGTGCCACTCCACACCATCAACCACAAGGACAGAACCGTTATGTTACGGCCGCGCAACATTGGCAAACAGATCCGAATCAAGCACCAAATTCGATGGCCGCTACTCATTCAGTACCGGTAGCCCCGGCGTCTATCAGTAATGTTTCCACTGTGAATGGTACCATGCCATTAACTCACATTCCCTAGCAAATTGAGTTCGCAGAGTTTCTCGTATCACCAGAACTACACTGGAAAGAAACCGGATCCGGGTAGCCGTTAAATTATATTTTTACTGTTGAAGAAATTTCTATCAGACGTGAACTAGAAGTCAAGTAAGTGAATTTTGACAGCTTTCGGAGCATAGAGCACTCGTTTGCTCTGAAAAAAACTTTAATGATGTCTCGTCTAACAATTTATGAAGTGTGTATTTAAGACAAAAAAGATCTATGCACTGCAACTGCCGTTGTATAATATTTCTCCTCTCACTTGAACATTGTTGAGATAAACACAAATTTGAACGAGGTATTTTTTCTTCCAATACACGCAGCTCGATCGTTGATAGCGAGCGTGAAAGAATTTTTTTGTAGCCCTCTTTCCCAATCGTACGTGAGTTGTTTAAGTTAATGAAATATTGCAGTGGAAATCTTTTGAGATTTGACAGTTTTCAATCTTAATGTTTGTAAGATTTTTTGTTGAGTTTCGCTGTAAAATTAAGCACGTTTGTATGAATTTCGGTGCAGTTGTGTGTACCGACTCAATATTAAGATAGCTTTGGTTATATTATAATGATACCTTGATGAGGAGCATAGACAGCCTGTATATAAAGTTCAGATCAAACTCGAAAGATAATGTCTTTATTTTCATTTCGAAGAACGAAAAAGCATTAAACGTTTTGAAAAACCTCGGGCATAGTTGGTAAAATAAATTCATCCTCGCTGGGTGTTGAAAGTTTTCAAGTTTAGTTGACATTATCGCTCTACTCGTCTTTCATCACAATTTTTGACGCAGAAGTTACGCGCTCCAAATTCAAATACCGCACCAAAATTACTCAAATATTTTTTATTTGATGTATAGCTCATGAAAGGAAAACAAAAGGCAACAATTTCTCGCTCAAAGCGTATTTGAATACAAGTATATACATTGAGGAGGGAACGACTTCTTATGAATAAGAATGCTTTTCTATTGAGGCGTTGAGAACTATGCGTTGGACTTGTCTGTGCTGTGGTGGCGTCAATTGATGCGATGACAGGTCGATTTGTTCTCTCATTGGACAAACATTTTTCGCTCGAATGCAGCTGCCTTATCATTTTGCAGTAATAATCATTAAGCCTTATTAGGCCTGTAATTCTGAGCATGGCCAAAGAGTTCATTAGCCGGTAAAAAGTAATGAGGACGTCGTGAATTGTTACCTGCAAAGATAAACACCATCGCAATCAAAGTTACCCGAACGAAAAAATCCAGATCAGTAGATCGTGGATGATTTAATACTTTATCAATACGGCGGCGAAAAACGTTTCAATTTTCTTGCTCAACTCGAGTTGTCATGACTACGAGAACGTAACAACGAATAAAAGTGTAAAATTAGAATGAAAAGATAGTTTTCGATGCTTGCGCTAATAACACGACTTTACAAAAGTCGATCGAATCATGTATCTTAGTTAAGGAAATAATTCTTAAGGAAGTGAACAAGGTGGTTAAAATATCTTAATCATTTCCCTGTGTTTTGATGCCCGTTGACAGGTTCCATACTGCAATTAACACATGTTTATTATATTGCGGCAGAATATATAAAAAACCTTTGACGAAAATTAGATTGGGGACTATTCATTTCCTTTGCGCTTCGCGAGTCAGCATTAACTTCAACGAGCGGTTCGACTACAGAGTTTGCCGATGTTTAAAGGAAATTTTCTTAAAGCAAACACCAGCTGGCGCATGACTAATATCAGAGAGTGAAATACAAGGGCTGAAATTGTCGAGTTCCTTGTGTTGCTGGTCCGTTGATTTGTTGTCAGAGCGGGCAGCAATTAAGCTGTGCTCTCAAATAAACTCATAATTTACTTTTGATATGTATCAATTCATTTAAACTATGAGAATTACGAAGGGAGTGTAAAAAAAGTTGCCAAAATTTGCTTTAGGTGTATCAAATAATGACCGGTAGCGCAGGCGATATTCAGTTTATATTGCACTTGTGTAAAATGCAAAGTAAGCGCGCTTATGAATATTCTAGCACTTGATAATGTCAAAAGAAATCCTGCTAACTTTTGTTTATATAGCCACCAACTTAAAATGACACTGAACACAGATTTGGTTGAATTAAATTTGAAAAAGAAATAAGGATCGCGGTTGTTCGTCCAGCCAGGCATCATAAAATGCGTAATTTTGTTGTGCGAGGCTGACTCTCGCTCTCCCGAGAGAACGAGACAAGAAGTCCTTTGTTGTGCCGTTAGAACGCGTGGCCGGCTTTGATCAATTCAGGAATTCACTGAACGCTTTCTGAGGGGAACCTTTCAGTGAATTTTGATACGAAAATGTATCACCGACACTATTTACCAAACAAAGTTTCTGTCAGTTTTCGTCGCATTGCTAACATTTTATAAATGAGGTCTTGACAAATAACCATTATTTACCTCGCGAGAACAAAGCCAACATGCAAATTTTTTTGTTGCGGAAAGTTGAACAGAATTTCAAGCAAATAAACTCTCGTCACTACGATTTCTTAACATTTGATAAAGCGCGTCTCGAGTTACTTGAAAGATTTCTCTACTATTTTAAGGTCTCCATTTGGCAGGCATTAATAAACATACAAATTAGTTGAATAGAGTGATGGCAGTGAACAAAGGGGACTTAACCTTTGGCTATGGAATTATAGTTGGCCATTATCAGTAATGTGGTTTTGATGAAATTATGCACATGAAAGCTCTATTCTCTAACTGCTTCAACTGTAAATGTCTAGTTGTGATTCAATTAGGCGAAACGATCGTTAACCATAATTTCTCAGGCGTAAGATTGTAGCCAACAACCAAACAGTCTTCTCGATTTGGCAGTTTATCCCAGCGAATTATTTCGCTCTTAACGCATCAAGACCCTCGTCAAATCTTTTGTTTGGTTGTGTATGAAAGCCCCATTAGATTTCTAAAGGAAGGAAACTTGAATAGATAAAACTTTTATCACTGCAGAAACTTGTGTTTACATTGGGTAATGCCTCGCGTAAATAACTATGTACAGAAACACCAGTTTATTCAATGCAAAGGAGTTGTTTCTGCTGAGCGCGTCTCCAATTCAGGCGGCATTTTAAAAGCAGAAAGCGAAAGAGGAAGGAGGCCGCCAAACCCATAGAAACTCCTTCTTGGCGGAAAATTTTATAAGGAACCGTGCCTCTTGACACGAGGAAGATTAAGCCGGCGTTTGCGGGAAGAAATTTTAGTTTGCGGTCGGAAACAAAAAAATTGTGAGACAAGTCAGGTATCGTAAAGCAACCGGTTGTTAAATAGCTGGGAGTTTATTTTATTTTATTTCTTTGCAAAAAATTTTGTTTTTACCGAAGCAGGGAATTTTGTAGCTCATCAGTACAAGGAGAAAGCACGGAAATGTTATTTTTTGTCCTGGTTGCAACGGAAGAAGGCGTGATGCCAGATAGATGTGTAAAGAGTTCATGCGGTGATAAAATCAGATCGATGGAGGCGTGAGACGAAAAACTAATTAATTTCTCTGCGGTAGGCCACCGTTTGAACCGAGCTGTCTTCCTTGCAATTATAAACACCAAGAGTTTTGCTATCCTAAAAACACGCAAACTTGATTCCTCAGACGAGCGAAATTGCAAATGCGAAATGTCGATCTTTTTTGCTGTCGCCCGCTAATTGAAAACGTGTACTTAAAATGCTTTTGTTCAAGAAAGAAATGTCATCCCACGTTTTTATAATTTAGTCTTAAAATGTTGACTAATGCATACAGTTTGCCAAGAACACCATACAAATATATTTTGCGTTTCATGTTTGAATTTATCGACTATTGAATCTAAGCGAATCATTTTGTTTCAACTCAATCGGTATTATTTGTAAGAATTAATTTCGTTCAGTCTTATTTTGGTTAAGAAACTTAAATAGGTTAGCCCATATGATAATAACACTGCAACTTGGACTCGACAGCTTGGCAAAATTAATCCTAGATCACAAAGCTTTTTCATAACAATTTATTTTTTCTAATTTATACATAAAGGAAAATGGTCTTTCGGAACTACAGAGTAAGTGATTTAAGATCAAAATTTTCCCTCCCAACTAAATTGAGATTTGGAACTGAAGACAAAAAAATAATTAAAGCAGACAGGACTCTTCTCTGCTGGTTGTAAGTGAAAGATAAACAAAACTTCCTCGTGAAAGCACTCGAACAAGTCTAGTCATTCAATTGCCTTTTTTATTGTTTTGAAAACATCTAATGTTATTCCTGAATCGCCACGGTGTGGAAATTGAAAGTAGTAAAACTAATATTGCTGTTTGACTTTAAGGAGTGTTAGTTTTACTTTTTACCAGTAATAAAAATCAAGGACGACGTACAACCAGAAATCTTTGAAGACGTTGACAGGTATAAATTTTCCGACTTCTTTTTTGCTTCAGTTGCTTTTGAATGGTTTATAACGGGCACATCAAAAAGTGAAAGTTCTGCAAACTTTCAGTGTAGCTTGAATTGGCATTACGTGACCAAAGTGCGGCAACTTTGTTGAAGCTTACAACATTGGGAAATAGATTCATTAATAGTATATTACTTAACAAAATATGCTTGATTATTTATATCTGGTGCTCAAAAATTGATGTTAGCGGTTCTTAAAGGTGAAAATTGGAACATTATTGAATTGGTATTTTAAGTTGAAGTTTTGCATTACAGGCGCGATAGAGAAGGTCGCGTGGGAGGAGCGATGGCTTTGGAAGGAAAACATTTCAGCTCTTGAACGAAATAATTAACACTTGATGAGGGAACCGACGAAATGAGATGAATAATTCATCATTAACAGAAGCACTTCCAGCCAGCCTAATCGAAAATCAAGCTCCTCCCATGCTTCGCTAATTGCCTCGGGAAACCGTGAGATCCAAGAATTAAGAAATTCGATGTTGTTTTTTTTTATTACTGCTGCGACAAGTGTGTTTTTATAAAAATTCCCACCGTAAAAAGAAAAACAGAAAGCGAGAGAATGAAACTCGTTTTTAAAGGAGCTAGATAATTTTTATACGAATGAAAATAGTTACAGTACGTTTAGCATATCAGAAAAGAAACTCGCTTATGGAAGGCGTAACAACAAGTGCTCAGTAGATTAAATCTAGATATGTTTCACAGAACAACAAATCACCAAAAAATGTTTAACGCTGTGATTATCAATCAAAATTCAAGTTGCTGTGTAATTTTAAGTTGCCTTTTAAAAATTCTAAGGCGAATTCTAAATGCTATTGCGCGATTTAATTTGAGAAAATCTGATCAAAATTTGTTTAGAAGGTGTCCACTTTATGAGGGATGGGTTCATTTGTCACTAGTGTTTAATTCAATCAGCTGGAAAGATGTTCTCCAGTGTTTTGAATCGATCAGCGTTGGGCTGTGTGGTGCAGTTTTGATGAGACTAAAATCGATAAAAAGTATACTGTGTAGCGTTGAAGAAATGAGATATACTTATATTGAATGAATGATCGGGAATTTCACAGCGTATTAATACAAAATTAAAGTACCGGATTTTTTTAATGGCATATGATTTGAAGCGTAAAATATTAAAACTGCTTAATAAATCATTATGTTTTTTGCTGATTATTCATTCAAGATTCCTTTTACAAAAGCTGCTTCCTTTTCACAGATAACTGTAATATATTTACATTTGCTATTGAATACATGTGTAATGTTTTTATATAGATGTCGCTGTGGACAAATAAATTTTCTGATCAATTTTAATTGCAAAGAAATTAGGTGATCCCAAATCGCTTCTTGTGTGTTTTATGCCAGAAAGGCGGAGTCCATCTGAAAATCAGGAACAGAAAGTATTTTTAAAACACGACCGCACAAATCGAGCGTGTTTTTTTGGAAATTTTTGCCTTATATCGGACCAGAATTTTTTTTTTCAGACAGAATGGCACCTGCAAATGGTGCAGTGGCAATACATTTCTAGAACGGGTGTTTTCTTTGCTCAGTGTGCACTGCACGTGGCTTTCGCTTGATGTGACTTTTTGACTATTACAAAGTTACCTCACCCACGGCGATCTGTCTCTTTCGTGATGAAAAAGTGGTTGAGAATCTTTGCCTGTTTGAGGAAGTTATTATGATGACTTTCTGATCAGGCACAGCATGAATTTCCTTTTTATGATTTTTTTATGTTCAGTGGAGGTGAAATCCACTCCATTTTCTGATTTCAGACCTTTTGCCTTGATGTTGGTTTTCAAAGAAAACATGTTACCTAAGTTTTTATTTTGCTAACGAAATCTTAGGTGTGGAGTTAACTGTTTTAGAAAAATTACTAATGACTGAGCGACAGATGTGTTGTATAAGAAGTCGTTTCCATTTTTAGAAAGGAAATTTGAAATTTAATTCAAAAATGAAATAAACATATCTCCACAAATTTCTAATTTTCCAAATCTTACGGGTTGTTACTTAAAGATATTAGCTAACCACGTGCCGATTTCTGGTAAGTTTTTGAAAAGTTGAAGGCTAGTTTTTCAAACCGTGTTAAGTTACCCTTTTCCCTAAAATGCCTTTCATAATAAGGATTGATTATATTGTTTCGTGCGTCGGCCATTTCAACTATTGACAGAGCGCTAGATGGAGCTTTACAGTCTTAAATGTTTTTTTTTGTTTTAAACTCATCATTAAGGCCATTTCAATGAAAGAAAATTGACATGTCGTATTTTCTTCTTCGCGGCGTATATGATTTTTGCACAAAGCTATTATTATCGTTTCTTAATGCCTTCACTCCTCGTTTACCAACATTAATTGCCTACCCCCTTAATTTGGGATTAAAATGAACAAAATGTCGGATTATATGGGCAAATATTAAGATAGCAAAATCAAACTTTAAATTCTTGTTTGTTTTGGAATAAACTTAGAGTTGTGCGTTTTTTGCCTCGAGATGTTTACTTCAATATCACTTATCGACACCATTCGAATCCCAGCTCTGATTAGTTCTTATGTAACATTTTGCTTTAAAACGTCATGCAAGATTTGAATAAATCGTACACAATTGAGTTTGGCCGTTAAGGCTTTAAGAAGCAGAAGGAAGGACGAAAGATTTGCCCTTTTGCGAATTTGTCTTACTACTTAGTTCATGTTAGTTATAGTGTCGGTTAGTTAATAGTGCTTTTATGAGATCTTTTGTTTGTGCATGTAGTCTCTGTAGAAGTTCATCTGTGTTCAATTTCGAGATCCAAAAGAGCAGTTGTGTGAATTGAAGACCGACAATTTAACTTCTTTTTCGACAGTGTATAATTAAAGAAACTGTCATTTTAGTCTTTGCCGCAGCCGAATCGAATGATCTCGAGTTATTTTCTAATGCGCGGAGCTCTCATTGCAAAACTAATTGCAACAGTATTTTTTTCCATGAAGCCTAAATTTTTTCTTCTATAAGATTTGAAAAAAATAATGTTCTCTGTTCTTTATTTCCAAATAATGAGTTGGGGAATATTTTTTAACTTTTAAGCTTACTATTGTTTTTGGCTCGAGGCGACTGCTCCAAACTGTGCTAGTTTTAAAGTAAATACATGTATATGGATTAGTGGATGCGTTTAAAATCTAAATTGCTTTAAATTGTTAATTCGCCGTTCTGTCTTTGATACTCGTAACGGAGTCAAATAAAAGAAGAGGCGGTAAAGGATTTTACAGCTTACTGGAAGAAACATTTTCAGTGATAATTTTGCAATTTACTTGCTGTGGGAAAGAAAGTCAATGCTTTATAATAAACATGCAGCTGTATGGTAGTTAGTTTGCTTCTGTCAAAGGAAAGCAGTTTGAAACTTTATACCCTGGGGAAAACTAAAGAATTCTTGCTTGAAGAAAGCGGCGCTAAGCTACCGGCCGAGTTTGAACACTTGACCTGTGATTTTGTTTTGCGCGGAAAAACCTGTTTTGTTAGCGTGGCGAGTTTTTTAGAGCGGCACGAAAAACTTTGTTTTGCAGTATTTTTATAGTTCTATCGTTAATGAACACTCTCCAGGGATTAAATACAAAAACAATTTTTCATTTTGACTAAGTTGTTTTACGAAACTGAAAAGAAGAAAGCGCCAATATTTCAGTGGAATTATGAAAACCCTTAAATCTTTCAACTGAAAATTTTTTGTCACATTTGCTCTGAACTCGTCATTTCAATTTCTGCCATTCTCGAAATATTCCATTTTTTAGTTGTGAGTCTAAATTTAGCGCGTTTCCGTTTTTTGGAAAGTGTGAATTTTGCATTGACGTCGTAAAGATTGCTCTGAAAGGCAAAATAGGATGTATAAATATTAAAGCTTAGATTTAATGCTATTATGGAGGTTTTCTGAAAAAGGAAAGCAGCTGCGAGTTTCAGTATTAAAACCATGGACAGATCTTTCTTTGTCAAAGAACATTGAATATCAAATTCCTAACTGTAAATTAGTAAATCCGTCTCTCTCGTTGTGTAGTTGTGTTTTTGAGTGATAAGAGTGTTTTTCCCCCATGGTCATTTTAACATGATCGCCTTAATATATAATGAACGGTGTCTGTTTTCTTGTCGTGGGAAGTGAATTATTACAAGTGTTATGTGTGATCATCAATGAAGGATAGCCACTTACAATAACCGTGTTCTTAAGCGATTAAACAAATGATCGTTTCTTTTCTTTTCTTCGCTATAAACCTTTCATTCAGCAAGCAAAAATCATAATAAAGACAATGGAAATAAAATTTGTCTGAAATTTCCGGATGTGCTTTCGAATGGTAAAATATTATGGCGACGGAGGAATATGATAAGCTCCTTGGGTAGAGATAAAACTGCGCAGCGCTCACTCAAACAGCTATGCGTTCAGTTAACTACTAAACTGGAAGATTGTTAAAATTATGATCCTGGGAGGATTGTTTTTTCTTACATAGCTTGAAATTTTTCTGTTCTGCAACTGAAAGAACTTTAAAAACGAATAAACTACGGTGAAATTACAGCTATACTTGCCGAAAAATCCCTCGGGAATGCAAAAGAATGTGCGTGCGACCTTGCATAAATTTGTTTATTTTGGCCTTTACAGTCGTGTTGTATTTTTTTTCTATTTTATGCTTGGTTTCACAATGAGCATAAAAAATTTTAACTATCAAATAGTGAGTTTTTCATAAGACGAAATTGTTTTTTTAGAAATATAATTCTGAAATCTATGAAGCCAACTTTAGATTTAGATTTGAAGACCGAGTTTTTCTTAAAAGTAAGTTTCTGTGATATGATAAAACTATAAAAATGTTTCAATCATCTACAAGGAATTACACACAGAGAGTAAAACTACCTGAGTCAGTAATATCTTTTATTGACTCAAAATCAAGCGTTGCTTTTACTCAATGAAAATGTGTATAACGTAATTTGGCCCTATGCACACACAATCAGCAAAGATTAACTCGCACTTTCAACATGAATTATATTCTCCACAAACTGTGTATTAATGTACACTGCGTAGTTTAGAAACTCATTTTACAATTTCAACTGTCTTCTGATATCTATAGTTGCCTTAGGGGCTAAATTATTTCCTTTTTTACTGCGCTGAAATATGTTGTTTTTATGAAAGTTTACGTCAATTTTGTCGTTAATTATCGATATTGCATTTACTTCTTGCGGTTTCTTATCTGCAAAAACAACAATTAGCGCGCGAAATCTCCCCTTGTCACCAAGTACTGCTTACGAATTAAAATACTGGTGTTAACCGCTGCAAACTCCAGCATTTTAGAAATCTACCGCTAAACGAAAACACTTTTGTGTTTTCTACGAATCTTGGGTTCTCAGTTTGGCTGAATGTTTTTTTAAGTTTGTCAGGCCATGAGTAATCCAACCACAATAAAACTCTTACCAACGCACAGATTTAAATTATGAAAGTTTGATAAATCGTTTACAGACCCAGAGAAATGTACAGAGCAACACAACTATATTTATAGTGGAAGTTTTATGGCATATTTTTATATCAAAATAACTAGATGTTTTCTTAAGAAATAATTAGCTTCTTATTTTTTTAGTCCACTGAGGATGGATTAATTATATTATTTGTGTTTATGTAGATACTGAAGGACATTAAGTTAATAATGTGTGATTTGTGAAAAGTATTTACTTCATCTCGGTTTGCGTACGCAGTTCAAAACGCAGTGTAGATACGACAGTCAGTTTTTTCAACCTACGCATAAAAAACATTGAGTTCAGACATAATTAGTCAATAGAAGCCTAAAATAAACCAGTTATTTTGAGACGAAGGGAAACTCAAATTGGCACGAGTACTCGTGTGTGACTCGAGAGTTATGCTCAAGGCAATTAACTCCAACACAGGTCGTTAGCGCTGATGTTGTGACTTTTTTCCTGTCGCATTGCATCACGTCCTGGTAAACATTCCGCCTTATAAGATAGAACGTAACTACGTGTTTAATCGAGTTTTCTTTGCTTGCGCAAATTTTTCAGTTCTCTGACGCGGCAGAAACCCAGTATTTTGAGCAATACACAGTTATATCCCCGCTTTGATGTCGGTTACGAGAAAACCGTGGTTTGTTTAACAAAAGAAGAAGGAATATTTAATGGGTGTGTGGACATCGGATGTCCTTTTCGAAACAACGCTCTCGAGGATGAACGTGATTAGTCGGCCACCACAGCCGAGAAAAATAAAATAAAATAAAATATAGGTATTTGTTGTTCCATTTTTGTCGCTACAAAAGCACAGAACCATTTAACAGTACGTGGGGTCAGTTTAGAATAGAATAGAATAGAATAGAAACACCAACAATTTATTTTAACATACCAAGTACACGCTTTTTTTAAGAACAATTTTATAAGAACGATGCTCAAATTTGCCAAAATTTAAGAACAATTTAAGAACAATCTCAGGCTGAGGCTAGATAACTAGGAAAGTTTTTGTGATAAAAAATTGACTAAACTTATCGATACAGCATAAAATATAAAGAGATTCACTGTAAAGCTGTTCAACAAACAATGAAGGTCTCTAAATTCCTTGTTTTGTTTTGTTTTTTCTTCAATAAAAACCGCTCATAGAAATAAAAACAATTTAAGAACAACTTGAGGCTGAAGTCGCCAAAAAATTAAGAACAACGAGCCTCGGCAAGATTTACTGGTTCTGATAAAAAGCGTATATTTGAAAGCAAAATGCGCGCGGCATTAAAGTTAAAAATAGCCGATTTAAAAGCATTCTGAGCATAAAGTAAAGGGTCAGGCTAAAGGGTTGTTGACTGTTATAGACGTATTAGAAAAGTCCAGATCGGGCAAAGTGACGCACGAGTGTCCCTCACTTACACTTGACCTTGACCAATGGCTACTAAAACTAAGTTTAGAAAGTTATATTTTGACTGCTCCGCTCGACAACGCATGCATTACCAACCAATATCGGACTGTTATCAAAAACGGAGACAGCGAGTTTTTGTTTACCGTCTAGTGACCAAAGGCTAGGCGGTTTTAATAAATATACTAGTTTTATGCCAATACAGCACAATAGTGTAGATTACTGGATTGATTGAAGATTGGTCTGGATGAGTTCGATATTTCCAATAAAACAACTAAAAACTGTAGATTTAAAAATGTGAATTTCTATTTTGACATAAAGTCTCTGAGAAGTTTTGAGCCCACATCGGTTTTTGGTATATTGATATTTTTAATTCTCAAAGATCTATTGATCAGGGGGCAAACGTTTTGGTAGTCAGATAATTCGGACATTGCATGGTAATTTTCGTTAATAATTCCAATTCACAATTGACATCCGGTACTCCTAATATCAAACTAAAGCCTGCAAACGTGAAGTTATGCGAAATAACTTTCGTTGTAATAATCTCAAGTCAATATAACTAACAGTTCATTATTTTCAACACTATTTGCAACTGTAGACAGCTATACAAATTTCCGTAAACAATTTTTTAAATGCAAAACTTTCGAAACTGCCCAAAGAAAGTGAAAATTGACCAAAATTTGTTTAATGTATGTGTTACTTCGAATCTTCTTGTTCCTCATTGGTGAGTTGAAATTAAAGAGAAACATCATATAATTTTCTTGAAATGGAAATAAAAGACACCATTTATAAAAGTATTTACAGGTGTACCATCAGCGGGTGGATGGTCGTCTTTTCCAAACACTACTCTATCTCTTTGGAGATGCAAACAGGAAATTAAATTTTTGGGCGGCTTTGACAGATTCAAGAACTATTATCTCGACGTATTGAGGGGCGGTCAATATTGGACTCCTAACAGGAATTCAAGGCGGTAATTACAAGCCGTTTCTTCCGCTATGGCTTACTCCAAGGGAAGAACCAAGAAAAAAAACTCGACTTTACAAGTCTGGTAATAATGAAAAATGCGTATATACGGTTTTATAATATTTAGTAAGTGTAAGCATGCCTTTTATTTGTCAATCGTTTTGGAAAAGATAAAAGTATGAAATAAAAAGAGCGCCTCACACGTCACTGAGTATGTTTTTCCTGGAGGATAAGAAATTACCCTGTAGTGTGCTGTAAGATCATGTAACGGTTGGCAGTGGGTTACTCCATCTTCCTTTTCCTCTTATACTTTCACTTACACGCTACGTCACTTCCGCTATATCCGGAACTTCAGGCAAACTTTTGATTGCGGGAATGTGGAAAAATCTGTCAGGTGCAACATACAACTAATACGTGTACGAAAAGGGAGATGGAAAGGGGCTAGGCCGGAAAGGCAAGATCAGGTGAAGGAAAATAAGTTCCGAAACCGAATGGAGAGGGGAAGTTTCAAAATGATTTCCGGTTTCCGAATGTATTCCGAAAACAAACAGAGACTAACGAGAACATTCTAAGACAAATTAACCATCAAGGGTGGATGGGGTGCGACCCAGGGGAGGGGGGAGGGGGACGTATCGTAAGCCATGCCAGGAGTTCATCACTGCATGAAGTTCAAAAAGATGTTAAACAACGCCTTCAAGACGTAGAATTTCAAAAATGGTTAAGTGATATGTTTAATGATAGTGGGAGATCTGGAAACCAAAGCAACAAAATGAGAGTA
>JAODFW021040059.1:0-16989 GCA_027575235.2 Palythoa mutuki | reverse complement strand
TAAATTCTTTTTTAATTTTGATGTAGGTTTGAGTCCAGTTTTTCTATAAAACAAAAGAAAATTGCTTGTACTCATGTACAGTCTTACCAATAAACTGGTTGTAATTAAAACTAAATGAAGAAAAAGTTAACCAAATGCAGCTGCACCAGTTTTTAGTTTCTTTTATCATAGTTTTTCTTCCGAATTCGCTTCTTGTTCCATTACTAAACGACGTGCTATCAAGTAAACTGTGTGGGTTCAGTTTTGGTTGGCTCAATGACTCTCGGGACGAATCAATCAATATTCTCAAGACGTTTTAGCACTACTTGTCTTAGCTGAAAAATATTCATGTACTATTTAAACATACTTAAGTTTTAACTGTTTTCAGCAGAGCAGAGACTGCTTGTTAAAACGGCTAAATTCACTTTCAAAATGAGTGAGAAAAGGAGTGATCATGAAAATTAACCAAATTCGGCAGGACTGAAATATTCGCCGTTGTACGCCAAGCTATTGTGGCGCCTCCGTTCTCGAACTAAACTTTTGGCAAAGAATAATTTCTTTTTGCACTCACTAGAGCTGTAGAGCGCAGTTTGTTTTATGTTTTTCTTAGCTTGTTTTAAAAATGCTTTGTCGCATTTAAAGAATATAAAACTTTATTATTAGTCTTTTCTTATCTATAACAAGATATTTATTTATCGCGCGAAACTAAATCATTTTTTAATCTGTAGTATTCCACAATTTGTCATTTCGTTAACATGATATTTTACAATTTTGCGTCATTTGTGGTTTTTTAAAACAGTATCAATATAACTAGGATGATGCCTAGATATCAAGTTATTCCGTATAAATATCAAATGCAGGATAAAATTTTTGATGTTAAACTGATAAAGATGCCTTGAATACCAAAATCGGTTTAAACAGAAAAAATTTTGGTTACTGTGCGATGCATATCTGTTATAACTTTTAAGTTGCGTGAATTTTGACGATGTTTTTCTTTTGTGAAATCTCTTATGAGTACACTGGAAACTTTTCTTCAAACCAGCAATTAGCGAATCCCAAATAAATTTACACAAACTACCAAACCAATTCTCTAAACAGCTTAACTCTGTAAACTTCAGGAAAACTGAAATAAAATAATAATGATATTAAAATAATTTTTAATAACCTACAATCTAACTTTAGGCTGAGAGCACGTATGAGTAATTGCATTGCATTTTTTAAACTTACGTCATGCAGTCAATCAATTTATTATTTCTTGGACAATGTGGTTGACTTGTGACAAGTATGTTTAATTGCTCAAAATTTCCTGGCGTCTCTAATGCGAGTTAATATCATTTTTAATGTTCTTAAAGAACTTAAAGAGAAAGCTGTGCACATAATAGATATTTACACTTTATATCTGTTCCTTTTGGTCTTCAAATGGCTATTTCTGCGCTTTTTCCCTACTTCTTTTGTTGCCTGACAACACGAAAAGATAAATCTGTAAATATTTTTTCTTCTTTCCTTTTTTAACAAAAAAGAAGCGGTGAACATTTTGGAACGAATATGTGAAAGAATCATTGATGTCCGTGTCAAAAATACGTACTAATACAATCTTGACTTCTTCTTCTCTGAGCGCACCTAAATGTTTGATTAACCAAAGCCCACATTTATAATGCAAATTAAATGTTATTACCAACCGCATTTAGATGTGTGTTGATGATGAAATTCCCATTCTTATTTACAAAAATTGGTAGAAGTAAGAAAAACACTGTGATAACATTTCGCTATGTCGCTATATAGAAAGCCTGATTTAAGTTACAGAGTTTTCATCTTAATTCAGTTGTATTAGTCACCAACAAGAAATTTTGACAATGTTTTTGATTTAACAATCTGTTCATCATTTTTATATATATCGTTTTTTTTAAGTTCACATTTCTAGTACTGATTTTGCGAGTTTAATAAAACAATTTCATGTTCTTTTGCCTTTCGTCTTAAGTTTTCAATACTTGAATTCCTCCGTTTCTCGATATTGTCTATGAACGCCTGACAGTTTGACAACTCGCCATATTGTGTGAATTCTTCTTTGATTTTGGGAGATGAACTTTGTGGATTCTCCACAGATTCTTCGTTGTCCTCCGCACAAGTAGAAACATTAATTTCTTCTTCGACGAAGGTTTTGTCTTGTTTTTTCTCGTCTTCTGCTGTTAAACCACTAGATAATTCATCCTTTTTTTCTGCGTCTTCTTCTTCACTTTTGTCTTCGCGTTCACTGCCGCCTGAATTAACCCCCTTCTCGCGCTTTCGCCATTTCGCTCTCCTGTTTTGAAACCAGACCTACGGGGAAAAATTGATAAAATGAGCCGCTTAGTATTAATTTTTCTTTAAATAAAATGTTTGTGAGTGAAGAAAGAAAATATTTTCTAGACTCCACTTGTTCACTATGCATTAGCAACAAAAATTATTTCTATTGCTATTGAGTTGCACAAATGGGTTAAAACTTGTTTAAAAGCTTTTCTTTTCTTGTTTTCTTCTCTGGTTATTATAACAAATTTAGGGCTAAACGTAACATGAATTACACGGCTCGGTTTGGTGAGCTTCTTTGATATGAAGTTTATTCAGTTTTGTGGTCGCATCAAAATCAAGGTGTGTTGTTGCTTGATAAAACTGCGCGATTAATGCTAGTTTATATATATGATGTTCTTTTGACTTATGTTAAAATCCGGCTAACTTATTTTGTTTCGTTTTCCTGGCATGGCGTTTTGTTCAAAGTATGACAGCATTTATTTTATAACAAGATTATCTGTGGACAGAAAAAAGATATGATCAAACTTATCGAGTTAATGGACGAATTGTCACAGATTTAGAATAACGAAGACATTTCTAGGCCATTGTCAGGCAACTAGGAAACATAGAGCTGTTTTTTGTTAATTTTAAATTTATTATTGTTTATGATCTGCAATAAGTAAGTTGTAAAACAAAAACTGTATTCCATTGAGTGGACTTTGTGGAATATAAAAACAAATTTCAAAAAGCTCAGTATTTCATAATCATTTTCCAAATTATTAAGACAACAATGTACATGGGAAAAACGAATAAAAGACAGATTGTGAATTATTTAAAAATTCTAATTTACGAAAAAACGGTTGGTTGATAATTCTGTCTCTTTTCCTTAATGTTACATTGGTCTAAATTCATTTCTAATCCGAGTCATCAAATTATTAGGACCCCTATTATATAGCAAATTCATCGACGCTTTTAACGGAGATCAAAAGAGATACAAAATCATTTTAGTATTTGATGACTCTAGTTTTTCCCTATAGAATTGAAATGTAATGGTTTCAGCTAAATCAGGTGAAAATACAATAATCTGGATCTTGGTACAAAGTATACACTTAAATTTTTACTGAAGAAACTAAAACTGCCTTTCAGATCAGTAAATTGATGTTAATTTTTCACGGATGGGCAAGCAATTTGCTTAAAAAAGCTTTGTATTGACCAGAAATAAAATTTGCTATGGCTTCAGAGTTTAAATGCTTTTGTGTCATGATTGCATAAGGATTTTTAGTTGCACCAGCAAAATGGGTGTGGGACCTAAATTAGAAAGTGACTCATCTTAATGCATCCATTATTAGTCTCGTTTTGGTCAATTTTAGTCTCGTTACAGCCTCAGTTTATCGAGATTGATAATATGGAATTAAGTCCCCTAATTAAACTGTTATTAAGAAATAGGTGTTAGTTGGAAGCTTTATACATATGATACACACACAACTAAACTGATAAGCACACGTACGCATGCCAAAAAATACATTCTTCTAACCTGTACTCTTGCTTCAGTCAAATCAAGTCTGAGCGCTAAAGCTTCCCTCATAAACACGTCAGGATAATGGGTTGTCTCAAATGCTCGCTCTAGCTCTTCCAGCTGCCACGGGCTAAAATTTGTTCTCACGCGCATTCGTCGAGGTTTTCTAGGTCGCAGATGTTCTAAGAATCTCTGTCCTTTAGAAGGAAACATAAGGTGCCAGTTTTTTTCAGTTTTATATTGTAACGTTGTGACACGGGTGTACCGTTGATATTATCAAATCTGATATGTTTCATTCTGGTATTCAAAACTATTCTATTATTACAGTCTAGAATGAAGTACCTGCACATTACTAGGTTGTTAATTCAGATCGCTATTGATATTAAAGGATAAAAAAAAACCCGACAGCTTATCAAGAAATGTGCAGACCAAGACTGGTAAAAGAGAATTCCCTCGTAAAAGATAGTTATCAAATCATTTAAAAGATAATTCTAATATAATGTGGTTTGATAAAGGTTAAATATGGGAGAAACTGGTAGCAAACATAAAATTTATGGGAAACGACCTCATTAGATAAGAATGGGTTTGGTTAATTCAGTTTTGTTCATAAAAATCTTCAGCAACCACTCATAATCATGGCGAAGATAGGTGCTAAACATCAAATAATGTTATGAAATAAAGATAAAGTAAAAACACTCATCTTTTTCTAAAATCTATCGTAATTTGAAGTTAAAATTTTACTTTGCTAACCATGCAGGGCAGAGAGTTTTTGGGCGTTAATAAGATCATTAAAGAAAATGGGAGAAATAGATTTGATATCTAAATTACGAAAAAAAAAGATCCTTCTGAGTAACGAGGCCTACTTTACGTTGTAGATGTTATCTGAAAGATATTTAACATTGCTCAGAATGATTTTTTCCTTACACCAGCATATTTGCTGATAAGATCTAACTTACCTTCGAATGACGCAAATGGGGATTGCATTTCAACGCATGGACTTGTGTGGTGGTAGACGTAAGAATTATAGTCCATTCCTCTTCCTGTGTAACTGTGAGGATACGGTACAAACCCAGCCTGCATACAACATGGATCATAAGTTAGGCCGGTTTGTGTTGTCACTAAGTTAGGTCCTTGTGTATGTGGTGAAACCATGTAAAACGGAGGTTGATAGAAGGGTGAAAATCGCTGCAGGTTGTTTTCCATTTCTGTAAAATATTCTCTTTAAGTTGTTTCTAAAGGCGTAATATATACTAAGGAATGTCGTTTGCTCTTTTTTTGATCACAAATGTTTTTCTTTACTTGAGGAAACCTCCGTCTTGCCTCGCCACCGTCTATAAATGGATGAAGCTAACGATGAAATAATGGCGATATTTAAAGTCGCCCTTTTATCTAATCCTAATGGAATTACACAATAAATTTTAAAGTGTATTCTTTGCTCATTCTGAAGTTTGTAAATCAAATAACTATTCAATCAACAGGCAATAACACGGTACAAAGGCCCTTAGAGCCGTTCTATTTAACCGTTTTGCTCCACGATTGGCCGCCGAGAACACATTCGGCCAATTAAATTTGTTGCTGCTCAACTTCAGACAAGCTACAATTTGCCTAATTAGCAAGAGGAACATTAAATTATCCAGTTTAATAAGACACAACTGGCGTTTTATTCAAATATTCCCAGGATTACAACTTTGTTATTCGTAAGAGGCGAGTGACATGAATAGATTAAATGGCTACCACCTGCCAACTCGTGAATAAGTCGACTCTCAGAGTTGGCGTTTACAGCAAACACTCGCCGAGAACCATGGTTGCTATTTGATTTTCAGAGAACAACTTTCACACTCAGCTGTTTAAAATATGCACAGCTGGATTATTTCTTAGCTTAATGTGATCAGAAGCAATATTTTAATGAATTATTCGTCATCAAAACAAGAAGCCCTAAAACTGCAGAACATTTTTCCCATTACACGCGAGCGGCAAGTCCAAATTCATTCATTCGTGTTTAGATGTTTCTAAACTCTGATTGCATGAAATAGAAACGGAAAAACTTGTAGCGATTTGATGTAAAACTATAAAGAAAGAACTAGGTGCCTTAAAACAGTAAAACTTGATACGTGATTTGGGAATATATTAGTTTTGATACTATCATAGCAAGAACTCACCGCGGGATTGCTCATGCTTAAAAGTATCAGCTTTTATATCTGTGCTATCCCGGCTCTGTGTAATTTAGGAGTCTCTAGTTAAACTAACAGTTCTTAAAAGTGAAAGCTGAACAGAAAATAGACTAACGATGCAGGAAGAAAGGCGAAGAATAATCTTAGTAAATTAGTCTCCTAGTGATGGCCAAACTGGCCTAGAGGGGCTTTGCGATTTGGTATAGTATTTTATTTACCTTCGGCTAACTTACAAAAGACATTTTCTCAAGTTTTAATTAAAAACACAACTAAATGAAAAAAATTACAATAAATGTTTGAATAATTGATTTTGAATTTGTTAATAACAGTGTAAAGATATATAGTTTCTAATCTTTTACAGTAAAACAAAAAGGTACTCAGAGTAGATTTTAACAGGTTCGTATTAAAAGGCTATCTGTTGGTGAGATTAACTTGTCGTGAAAATGTGTCGAAACATTCGTTTTTTCTCGTTCTTTCGAGTCTTAATCCCTGAATGGATTGGTTATACAGTAGTTTTAACCATCATCAAACGAGAAATACATGCCACAATCAATTAAGTATCGAACACAAAGAAGACCGAATAACAACGATTAAAATGCTTTAGGACGAAAAAAGTTCACATCGTCAATGCGGAACACATGCCAACTGAAGTGACATCTAAGTTTGAACTATATCCGCTATATCAGTTAACTTTTTTAATGTTTTATATAGAATTCAACGACTAATCATAGCCAAAAATTTGAGTTGTATTTTCTTCGACCGAGGGAGAGACTTTTTTGCCAAGCTTTTTGTATACTTAATAGTCTTCTCTATGACAAATTTATTTTCGTTTAACGCCATTTCAAGATTATAGACTTCAGCTGAGCAATCTACGTGAAGCATGATCGACGCATATCAAAGAACTAAATTGCAGTCCTTTGAGAGATTAATAATTGTTTTTGTATTGTGTAAGTATCACGTGTAAAGTTGCTTTGAATTTGTAACAATAGCCAATAACCCACGCAATTAAACTGTTAACTGTTTTTTCACAGTGATAGATTTTATCATAAACAAAAGAATTATGAAGTAACTCGGGCGCTCTTTGCATTCCTAAAACGAAAAGCCCATTTCGGAATCCTAACCGAAATAAGACAATTCCCCTTCCAAAGAAAAGAAACAACAAAGGAATTCAAAACACCGGTACATTAATTTTCTTTTCCCCAAAACATATTTCAAACCGATTAGCACCGAGACGAAGCCCTTAAATTGTCTAGCCAAAGGTTCATTAAGTGAAGTTTTGTAGAATTTGGATATTTTGTTGTTGTTTTGTATTGTTTTTAATTTAAAAGAAAATCATCAATAAAAAAGAAGTGAAATAATAATAAAATACTTCTATAGAGCTGTTTCTCTGGGACTCAACAGCGCTGTACAATATATCGTGAAAGAGTTTGTGTGCAAATTTAGACAACAATGAAAGCGAAACGTATTGTGCAAGTAGCAAAAACATTTAAACAAAATTGACAAGCAGAGTTTTCACCTCGAAACAGAATCTATTCTTCGGGCAATTCATTTCTTAATTGCAGCAGTATAACAGTATACGGCAGTGCAATGCTTAAGAAGCGCTATAAGAAAATGTCTTACGGACAAAGTAATTTTCTTATCTACAAGAGACAACAAAAATGTCACCAAATATACTCAGTTTACCATTAGCAAAGTTAAAAAGTAACTTACTAATGCCAAATGCTGCCTGATTGCTTCGGTGAAATGAATTCGGTGATCATTTTTCCTACACTGATTACATAACCTTTTTTATTTCCTCTTTTATGTAAATGCAGTTTCAACATTCTGGAAAGAAAAATTCAATCTCAAAAAAAAAAATAAAGTGGAACTAGAAATTCAACCAAAAAAGTTTTTAACTTTGAAAAAAAAATGTTTTAGAAAAATATTAAACTTCGTTTACTTTAAAAAGACTATAGGAGCAAAACATTAAGACTTAAAAAGAAATATTTTGTCGCCGATTAAGCCCGGTATTAAACTGTTAGTCTTCCTTTTTAACGGGAGTTCCTTGCTTTCTTGTAAAAGATAGCTTAGAAAATTCCTATTTAATCATAGAGCTGTAATTTTGTTGTAAATCTTAATGACTGAAAATAAATGAATTGGCTTAAATTAGATCAGCCGATCCCGGCCGCACTCCAAGAATGATGGCGTTGTGTACACACCAATAAAAAGAAACTGTGATAGAAATCGGCTTGCCGGAACAGTACACTTTCTGTATTTTTTATTGGAATACGCTAGGACCAAGGGACTCTTATATAATCGTGGTAATTGCTGGGGAGACCCCACGTCACTTTGAACAATCAACAAGTATAGTAAGGTTGCGCGCGTACCGTAGGGACCAGTAGAAGGGTTTTGTTTCGCATAGATAAAAATTAAAGACAACACCTAAAAGTTAATCGAATTCGGAACTGTTTTATAATTATTTTTACTCTTCTCGGAAAAACTTTCAGTTTTGATGCTAAGCAAAGATATTTATCAGCTTTTTATGATATAGAGATACTGAGTTTTTACTTAACAGTTTACTCGCAGTTTTTTAGTGACAACGGCACAGTCTCTGATAACGACAGAATCAGTCGGTGCTTTAGTTTATATACTTTAAATGATTCATGTTGCAGGAACAAGCAAAACTCCGTCGTTCTAGTTATTTTGACATCTAAAACGCACTTCGCATTTAAGTAATTCCATTTAAAAGTTGTATTGAAACACATGCACATGAAACAAAAACTGCTGGCTCTTGCTTACAACAAAACTTTAATTTCGCAGTTGGTTTATTTTACTCGTCCACGTTTCTCACGTCATTACCAAGTCTACTTTATATTTACTATCACTATAAAGCACTTACTTTATTTCGAATTTTAACCAATAAGCGTTACGGTGTTGTAATGCAGCATTTACAGATAGCACTTCACACATTGTCGTGGTCGCTACCGAATCAACTCAAACCGTTTACCAACAACTGGCATCTGCAGCGAATGTTACTCTTTTAACAGCGCAATCAAAAATGCAAGAATAGTTTTAATTAAATAATTATAACAGCTTCACACATGCATTTAAAACATCCAAGATACTTTAGCTGCAACGGGAGGCGTATTTTGAACAAATTATTTTGTGTAGGGAAAAAAGCAAAAAGTAGATAAAAGTAATCAGATAAAAATAATGGTTGTTTCTCAGTTATCGACACCATACACTGCAGAAGTTATCTTTTTTACACATGAATCAGTTCGAAAATGACAGAAACAAAATATTCGCCCCACTGCAATTTTGTAAAATAATCTAAGGAGTGTTTTACACAAAATGACAAAGGCTAAAACCGCTATGTGCGTGCAGAATATGTTTTGAATCATAAGAGACTGCAATGAAAATATATCAAATTTTGACCGCCATTCTCTCTATACACTCCTTGTTTCACTGTCCCGGGTTAGGCCAAAATTTAAGCAGCAATTTCTTTATCAAGCCTTTATAGGGTTTATAAAATACTGTTCAGAGTTCAGTTCCAAGTAAAAACAAATTGTTAATCCAAAAATTATAGCAGTCAAATCAGTCTCTGTTAAGGTTGGAAACAACTGCCGGAGAACATGGATTAAAGTTTAAACTTGTGTTTGTGCTGGTCAGTTTTTGAACAACAGGTTCAATCCTGTTTTATTAACCTGTGTCCAGCTAAACCTAATTTCAGATAAACCAAGCTATGACTATTAAGCCGTTGATTGAAATTATATAAAGTAATCTAAAGAATCATTCATTTTATTTGTCTTGAAATATAGACTCAAAAAAAATGTCTATTTTATCAAGAAATTCAGAAGTGGGCGGTTTTCGCAAGTTCAGATAATGTTCATCAGACGCACCCGAAAACTCAGCAGGGAAAAACTGAAGGGTTAAAAAAATACACAGTCAGTTTGGCTGTACCTGTTTTTCTTCTTAGATTTGTGCCAATTTCATATTGATCTATTATAGGTTTACAAGAACATTGGGCCCTCCTTCACAATTTCGACTTCGATTTGCACTCAATTGTCTGTACTTAATCAGTTTGAGCTTCATCAAAAGTATAAAATGAGCTAGTTGTAAAAAGTATACATGAAATAAGATAAAGGTCAAAGACCCAGCGAGTCTACAAAACTAGTAAAAATGATTTTGAAAATATCTTATACTACAGCGGAAAATCTGGGTCCATTTTTTCAAAAGAGGATTAGCACTAACCCAGGGTTAGATTTTTTTAAATTCATGCATCATTTGTTTCCAGCCCTGTAGAAGATGATTTGAACTGTAAATTTTGCATTTGCAGTTACAGTCCTCGGAAAATTTGAACAGTATTTTATAAAAACTGTATATGGACTTTAATTTCGCCGGAGTGCATGCTGTATTATTGTTATCTCAACTGATTTCCCCTATATCAGTTATTTATTGAGTAAAACTGGCCGGAAACATATACAATAAGTCAATATATACAACAAAATATAAACATTTTCCAGCATTAAGTACTCTTTCATTAATTTGTAGACTATATTTTGTTTTGCAAAAGATCGTAATTGATACAAACCATCTGTGTCTTGAAATCATTCCCGATTTTTTTTTCTATTAAACCATATTTCAGTTGCAAGAAGAATATTTGACCTTCTTTATTCCCACGTCTTTGATGAAGCACCAATAATAATGTAGTTTCGATTCGGTTCTGTTGGTTTGATTCGAAAAATTTTCTTTCAATAACAATGGGATTCCTTATGCTCCGGCTGCCAGATACAGGCCGCGCGGAAAGCATGCAACCCCTAATAAAATTTCAGCCTCGAGCATATTCCTAGCGTTTTCCCCCAAATTTTTTGTTAAAAACATTGGTGAATGTATGTAACCTGGTATAAAGCGACTAATTTTTTATTCAGTTTGCTACGATCGTATTTTTATGAATTAACGGCTAGGCACTCAAAAATAATGGAAATCGGTTAGTTAAAAAGACAATTGGAAAAATGACTACCGTTGTGGATCAGCTTTAGAAATAAAATCACTTATTCATATGTCCTTTATGTTACTGAATAGAGATTAATTGTAGGGAATTGATTAGATAATCGGGTTCTATAGGTTAACGACATTAAACTCGTTTTTTTTATCTGCAACTAAACGATTTTGCCATTCAGGCTACGTAAGTATATAGTATTAAATAAGATACTTAATGCAGTAGTCAGTATTTCGTAACTTTTCATTACTTTAGCGGCCCGGTTTTTATTACCCAATGTTGTCTCTTGTAACTAAAAAGACCAAATATTGTTATATTAGGTCCAGTTTTCTTGCTCTTGCGTTTTGCAACCAAGTAATATTATGTTAACGCATGTTTAGAACACTTCATGTAATCCTCAGTTACGGCTTACGTCTAAGTTACAAGTGTTCGTAAAAGGGTCATACTTAAATTTCAGCCCACCCACCGATCTCCGATCTCAGCCCGGCCTGAAATTCGTCATGTAATCGGGTGCTAATAATATCGAAGCTAAATCAAATTGGCCAGAGTTTAAGTCATTAAGAACGAGTTCAGGCTGAGCCCCAATAACTAGGAAATTTTTTCAGATAAATTTTTGTTTGAAATACGTATTAAATAAATACAAAAACGATTCACAGTGTTTCGCACTTGCTATGAAATTAAGACCCAAATGATACTGATCTAAAGTCACCAGTTACATTCTCAGAGTATTATCTTTTATATGTGCATTTAGGACCGTTCAAAGAACAATTTAAGAACAATTTGATGCTAAAGGCGGCTAAGTAGACTACATTACTAAAATTTTAAGAAAACGTTAGAATAAGTTCGCAAAGTTCGATGCTCGATAACTGGGAAATATTTCAGAAACAATCTCGCTCTCACCGACTGACTCCTAACTTAACTTAGCAATATAGTATAAAACACAAAAATGATTCACGATTTTTCTCACTTTTTATGAAATCAAGTCTCAAATGATACTGATCTATCTGAGTTCCTCAGTCAAAGTCCTAGGGTTTTATCGCTTACGTGTATGAGAACAGTTTAACAATACTTTAATGCTGAAGTCGCAAAAAAATATTAAGAACAATGAGTTTTATCCTGCAATAAACCGATCAGGGCTGACTTCCTTCAAAAATAATTGCACAACCTCAACACGTTTATTTTTTATAAAGGACAACTGACCAGAATGTCGGCAGACTATTGTAGGAAAATTGGGAACATTTAATTAAAGAGAAATGGATGTATTTAGTTTATTGTTGCATGATTTTTCAATCCGCCGGCAGTTCCAAAATAAAAGGCATATATCTCTTGATATGCGGGTACCAGTTTGTACAAGTTTATTCGGCATTCAGATAAAAGCAAAGACATTTTGGCTTTATTAAAATTTTCAGCCGACAAAGAATTTTGATGGGCTTCAGTAACAACTGCGATACAATACAGTGTAACATGCGACTAGAGTACTTTAAACAGGTTACCTAAATTTATTTTTATCAAAAGGCGCATAAAACTTTTGGGCACGCGAATCATATCAAGAAAAAGAACCCAGAAACTAACAGCATTTATTTATCAGCATTTATGAATATTTTTACGCCTCACATAATCACAATTCAGAAACTTTTGAAAATATTCCAAAATATGAGCTATGTGATTATTATTAGAATAAAAGGTGCATTTTTAATTTTTTTTTCAGTAAACTTGTATTAAACGCGAGTAAATAAAATGGTTTAACTTGAATCTCTATTTTAAACTAAAGCTTAACAGAAAGTCATTTGTATTCCACTTGGAATAATCACTTGTCTCCTGTGACTTTTATTGCTGAAAACTATTAAATTTGCTGTAGGTAAGTCTACAGTTCCGTGGTTTGGGAAAATGTTTGAAAGCCTATAATTTTGTTCAGACAATGTAAGCTCTCTAATGCATGACAAAAACAAGGTGAATTGACCACAGACCTAATGTATCAGTACTTTAATCCATTCGTTCAAAACAACTGAAAAAGCAATTAAGTTAGTCCAAAACTGACTGTATAGGACTGCTTCAAAAGATTTTATTTTTCTTCTTTTCCGGTGATATTGCTTTTCTTCTCTTCAGTGGCTGAGTAATGACTTAAGTTTGAAAAAAATATTCAGGAAAATACAAATGAGATGCGTGCACTTAGTTTATTGCATTATAATTTAAATGCCAACTGTACTGAGTGTAATTAAGCCAATTTAACATCAGTCTAAAGTAAAGCTTATAATCAAGCTAAGATTTAAATTCAGAATTTGAGTTCGTAATACGAAGAATCTAGGTGTAGGTAATTTATTTACAAGGTATCTTGTGGGCTTTACATAACTTTAATTCCCTACAACACAGCGTTGCACAAAATTAACGAGATCATTAAACTGTTGAAGGCAAATTAGAAGCTTTACTTAATGTTATTTTGTTAATGTTGATATCTGTACCTTTTTGCATTGTCGTCCTCTGCATCTGGACCCAGTTTTTCCAAAGCTGATTAAAACTCACACTCAAGGTTTCAAAAAGTTTTAATCCATGCTCAGTCTGTTTCCGGGATTTTATAGAGATTTGATTTGGGCAACAACTGAATAAGTTTGTGTTGCTTGGAAAGTGCGAAGAGGTAATCTGTAGCTATTTAAGAACATTCGCCCTCAACCCAAAATTTAGACGTTCTTATGAAAAGTGTCTATTTTCCAATCCCCGCGAATCTTTCTTTCGCGAAAAATATCTCTTTCTACATTACCTTTTTTATTGGCTTAATCCAGGGGTAGAGTTAGTTAGCCTTAATTTGAACAAACTGACCCCTTATAGGGGAGTAGTTACAGATTATTGATTAGTGAATATTAATACATTGGAAAATGCAAGATTAAATGAATAAACAGTTTGTATTGCCTCCGATCAGAGCTTGCAGTTGTGCCACGGCTCTCCATTGTAATCATGATAAGTGTAGTGTTGAGAAAAACCGACACATGAGTCATGATTGAAGGAAAAAAGTGCATTACATTCAGAAAGTAATGATTCTATTTTTAATTTCTAAAGTATAAACAACACCTTCTTAGCTGATGAATATATACCAATAAACTAGAATACAAAAACGTTTCTTTAACAATAGACCTTTTGTATTTACGAATACTGCAGCGGTTACAACAAACACGTGGATCGGTTTTGCGGGATTACATCCATAGAAAGCGGTCGTTAAGAATCTTTAAACGGCGATTTCCGCTTTTGTAGCTCTTAGTTCTTTTAAAGTTAAATGTTAATGACGGTCTTACAAGATCGAAAAGAGAACTTAAAGAGTTGTAATTTATGAAACAGCTGGAAAGACAAAACATCAAACGACGCGACTTTGGATAGTTTTTGCTAGACCCAGCTGGACAGGTGGGCTATTAACAGTCTATTCATTTCAACTCGTTACTGTTCTATTTGGAAACGGCATAGGGTGTGTGTCAAATGATGGAAGAATTGGGGTTTTTGTGTGAAACAAGGACATGTAAACAAAATAGATAGATTCAGGTTGGCCTGCTTAAGAGACTACGCTTTTAGTAGGCGAATATTTTAAGCACTGTTGAATAAGCTTTAACAAAACAAACTACGAATACTGAACTGAGTGGGATGTGCAAAACGCTCGTGACTTGTATGCACTGTTGTGTTTTACACTTTCGGAACAAATTTGAATAAGTTGAATTGTGCTGCAATCACAGTAGGGTAAACAACTTAAAAAGGAGTTTTAAAAAGGTTTCGTTTAATTATCCTGTATCAGGGTGACGTGTAACAAAAGAAGACGTTATTAATGCTGTATGGGATTTGAAGATTAAAATGTTAACCAATATATTTTATAGAATAAATGGTCTTCTTTCTGAACAAATAAAATCACTTAAGTTATAGCAACCCTTCCCGCATGAATGACAACTGCAGCTTATAATATAGACTAGATTAGAACTTAAAAACTTGCTTTTTTATAGAAAATCAATTAAAACAAACACTTTGTGCACCGAACTTTTTTATTACCGATGAATAAAATTATAAATTGTAGAGATGTAACAAAATTCGGCAAAAATGACAAAAACAAAAAGTATTCTATTGGCGTTAAAATTTCTCTCCTGAAAATAAAGACGAAGTTGTTAATGATATGACAAACCCACGTTCATAATTGTGTGCAAAACAGAATGAATGTCGTTTGCCAAAAACAAAACCTGACAGGAATGAAAAAATATTAAAATAAATTGCTTGACGAAGATTCAAACATTTCTAAAAATCATAAATCATCAATCCCGTTTAATTAGTATATTATTTGATACTAATTCTCTATTCTAAAAGTATCATTTTGAAATTAAATGATTGCATCAGGCAGTAATATTATAAATTTATTTCAGAATTTCAGAATGATATCATACAGTGATCAGTTTTTAAGATAACTTTGAATGCGAATCAAAAACGCAGTTATCGAAATAAAGAAAGTGTTTAAAGAAGATAGAAAAACCTATTTATGACATACAAAATCCGTGAAACAACAGTGAGGCGGCGAGTGTCGGAGTTTTGGCAATTTTATTCAAGTAAAATCTACAAATCGCCCCCCTCGAAACATTTTCCCCAAAGTTCATCATTAACAGTTCCATGGAATGAAATATCTTCTATTTTGATTGTTTTGTTTCATATTTGCGAAGATTTTCTTCTCCGAACTCAGTCCGCTAAAAAGCGTCAAAGCTTTCAAAAATTCAACAAATTAACAAAACAATAACTGCTAATGCATTGTACTTAATAGAAAACACGTATTTGTTTAAACAATGTGTGTTCAAACTATAGTAAGGTATTGAACCGAATAACTTTTAAACTGTAAACGTAGCCTTCGTTTAATAAATGTAATTTGGAAGAAACTGAAATAGATTCGAATCGAGTTTACCTCAAAAAAGGTATAGGTTTCATCCTATCTTTTTGCAGTGCTACTCAGTGGCAAAAAAAATAAATAAAATAACCTATGCTCTGAAACTGAAAAGCAAAAGGCGAAACATAAAGCAAACATTCATTTTGCTTGCTTTGGAGAGTAAAACTAGTTAGCACGATATTTTAGTACAAATTTAAAAATTGCAAAATCAAGAAAGCTTGAAAAAGTTTATGAAAACGTTGGCAGGATGAAGGTAACGGTTACCAGTCAATTGTTTGCACATCTGCTCTGCTTATTTTAGAAGAATGATTGACTGATGACCAAACAGGCTCCTGATTGTTTATTTATGTTTAATCCGCTCCAAACTAATCCTACTAAGATAAAATACAGAACAATTAGACGAGGAAACAAACTCGGTCTTCAACTAGATTTTTTTCGTCTATTGCGCTAAAGCTGCGTGTTAACTCATTTAAGTCAAGTTGAAATAACTTTTTTATATATAGTGCAAAATGAGTTCGAATTTTAATAGATATTTGTAGATGAATTTTTTATTTCAGTGTGTTGTTTGGGAAATTCTAAACACGATAAACGAAAACAAAACTTTCATTTTTGTACAGCTGCATACCGTGTTTGTATTACAGCACGTTGCTAAGACCCGGCGGGCAGCCGCGCTTTCATTCACTCGTGGTTTGTGAAAACAATCAAATCCTGTATAGACTACAGATTTCTCGCAAAATAAAAAAAAAGCAAATTAAATTAAATAGAATCGTTTTCCTTCCTATATCAGGCTAAGGGTTAAACTAAATTTAAACAGGATAAAGTTATTTAGTTCGTGAAAGATGTACTCGGCTTTTTAGCTCCTTAGTTTAAGAGTCAGTTAATGGTATTTTCTCCAAATTTCATCCTTTTAGTCAAAATTAATTCTTTAAACATTTCAAATCCCATTCCAATAAACATCTTCATCATCTATCCTTGTCGTGCCATCGGGCACATGCACATAAGGCCTCTACAACTCTCTGTTCTCCATCACAGCCGATCCTGCGCCTTCTTCCCGGCTGACGATTGCCCAGGACAACCCCAGATCATCCAACTTCTTTTAATAATAATAATTATAATAATTGGCCTTGCTAATCGCCCTCCTTGCAGCCAGGGGCTGAATTGCGAGGACGCGGCTCAACGAAGTCGG
>JAODFW021039067.1:0-17029 GCA_027575235.2 Palythoa mutuki | reverse complement strand
ACAGTCTGATCCATACCTGGAAAGATTATCAAAAAATACATTGTTAAATTAATCCCTGTTGTAAATACACAACTTTCAAAAGATTTTATATGGTTATATTTTCACAAACATTTCCGTACTCGTACCTAAAGCTTTAATCATACACAATATTTTTTCTACGAATTAAACAATTTCGTGTGAGCCTCGTGATGGTTCTTAGCTTTAACAGTGATTTCAATCGCAAAGGATTGTTAATGCGATTCTTAATGCGTATTTTGGCCAAAATATTATTGTAAAACGATTCTTAAACAAATACAGATACAAATTATAAAGATACAGGGATAGGGCAAAGGAAAACAACAAGTTTCAGAAACTGTTTTTTTGTTTGCATGGAAAAAATATGGAACACAATGATGCGTATATAAATTTACATACTCATTCAGAAAACAATAACTTCATTCATATCAATGTCTTCCTGTGCAATATTGTCCTTTGATTGGATGCCGATGAATATTTTCTGTTTACAGTGGAATGCCTTCGTCACGGGGATGCGCGCACTAATATATTTTAGAAGTGCTGAAAACTTAAAACTAGGCCTAAGCTGATTCTTAGATAATTCTTAATTTTTATGGGATTTTAAGCCTCTCGATTATTATTATGAACTAGATTCTTAAAAAAAATATTCAGTGTAATTACTGGCAAGCTAAGGTGAAAATTTTTGCACGAACACAAATCTGTTTGTTGTTTGCTTGCTTTTGAGACTTTGTGACGTTTTCTTTTGCGTATCAGTACTAGGTTTATGTTTGTGATTGTGCTTGCGTTTTCTTGTTTTACTATGTCCTCTTACGTGTCTATTTTTTGCCGTTAGTGTTTCTGCTTGCCTTTGTGTTTTCGCTTGCATTTTGGCATTTTTTTCTTATGTGGTCTTACTTGCCTTTTCTCTACGTTATTTACATGTGCCGAACCTAATACCTATTTAGGTCGATCCAAATAAGTTCGGCAGTTGATTCAAACGTCGAACCTAATGCAGTCGAACCAAAATGCCGAACGGAAAAATTGGGATTGTGGGAAAAAATAATTAACTTAATATATTCATAATGTAAGTATTAAGTTCGGCGCATGTGAAGATCGACGTATGAATCGAAGTCGACCTTTTGCCGTTCTATTCGACAAGCTCAGTCGAATAGAACGACAGAGTCGACCCTAATACAAACTGTCGATCCTAATTGATTCAAACGTCGAACTTTACATGTGCCGAATCTAATAATTAGGTTCGGCACATGTAAAGTTCGACGTGTGAACCGGGCCTAAAAATGTTTGCGCAAATTCGTCCAGACTATAATGCGTCATTTTGTATAAAAACGGCCAAGTATAAGCGACAATATAAAAGTTTGAAATTATCGATGTCCAGGATTTTACACGGGTGCGCAGAAACACGGAACAATTTATTTTCCACATTTGAAAGCAGCATTAGTTTAAATTCATGTGATTTCTTTAACGATATTTTCAAATAACATGAAGTCAGTATAATACTCGATTTGTTGTCTGTGGCCGTTTGAGTACTAACTATGGGCTTTAAAATTGTCAGAAAAAACTATTCTTAATTCGGTTTTAGAGAGCTAGAGACACAATTTAATACCAACGACGCGTTAAGTTTTTTAAAAATATGAACATTTTAAAACCAATTTCAATAATGAATCTTTTTTTAGATAATAATCACATAAATTGATGATGGATTAACAAATGTTGACTGATTGGTTGATTGATCGATTGATTGATTGATTAATTGGTTGATTGACTAATTGAGTTTCAGCTCAAAATTCTCTAACTGATGTTGTCTTAACCTGGTTACAGCAGTAAATTTATTTTTGCTTTTTTTTCGTTACCGGTCAAGTGTAGTGTAGGTGATAGTTCTTCGCGCGCTAGCCGCCATCAACAAAGAAGACTGGAGTTTATTTTTGACTTTGGCGCTTTCTTTCAGACAAAGCAATGCGATGGCGCGAAATTGCTTCTGGCTTGCACGAGATTAACGCAAAGAATCCACGGAATGATGGATTTTATTGTTGTAAACATTACCTTAGCAACGGTGACAAATTAAACAAACGCAGCAACTTTTAAAACTTGTTAAGAACGAGTTGGAAAATAACAGTAACAACGACGACAAGCTAAAAAGACTGCACGACCTGTTTTTTTTATACGCACTATAGACAATTTTACTTTTGTGGTTTGTCTGTCAAACAAAAAATTGACTATTCACTGGAAACTATCTTAATAAACGAAAAAGAAGCAATGAAATCTCTACTTTCAAGGTGATCAGTTTTACTGTGTGATGTAAAATGAGACAGTTTTTGTGCAAGATTCTTTGACAGGTATCGTGAGTTGTTAGAGTTTGCTCTTTTAGTTTTCCCGTTCCTTGTCTTACCTGAGTTAGTTTTAAAATATCCTGCATTGCATTCATATTAGCTCTTTTCTCAAGCATGACTTTTCACGGCAGAACAATCTACAAACTGACAGCCCTCGAGTTAAGCACTTCACTGATTGGCATGTAAATAGGAAACGGCTCTACTTGCATGATTGCAAATTCCGGTAGCTCTTATTTATTAATTTGATGACGTAGAGCGGAATTGATAAACACTTTGGCAAACGACAGTCGCCAATTCATCATTTTCACGCCTCAGGGACTTCAAACCGCAACAAAGGCAAGAATAACAGTGATAGCGCGCAGACTGTGATTAGAATCTTCCAGCGACGAAACAATACAAACCTGTCACGAGTTGGCGAACCGCTTTGTGGTAGCTTCAAGCAGAACGAGCTTTTGTTTTGACTCATAATTGATCTTCCGCTATTTTTAGTGTCTTGATATTTCCTTTGTTGTGGCATATATACAAATGACGAGCGTTGCCGGCTTAGCGTTCAGACCACAACATTACGCGGCGCTTTTAACTTGAAAGCTATCATTGACGAATGGGCAAGTGTGATTTTACTCTTCCTTCGTGGAGCTTTTCTCGAATTAGAGAATATGTTGGAAGTCACGATCTTTGGGATGTCGCCGGTTTGTTGTTTCAAATCCCATTACAAACTTTATTCCTTCTCGGCACTATATTTCTCACGTTACAAATTACTTGGATGAGGTTACGAGCGAGAGTGGCCAGAAAGGAAGATGTAGAACGGTTACTAAAAAGCACAACTACGCAACATAAAGAGCATAAAAACCTTACACTAAAAGAACTAAGAAAATTCAACGGAATTACCGAAGGAGACAAGATTTATGTCGCAATAAATGGGAAGATATTTGACGTTTCTTGTTCGAAATCTTACTATGGACCAGAAGGTGCCTACGCTTTGCTTGCCGGCAGAGATGCAAGTCGAGCGTTCGCAACATTTTCACTGGAGGAACTGACGGTTGTGAAAGACGGCGAAGAACTTGATGATCTGTCCGACTTAAACCCACTACAATTAGACAGTTTGTACGAGTGGGAAATGCAATTCGCCGAAAAGTACACATGTGTGGGAATTCTTGTGCGGTATCATGAACCTAAACGACTTGAGAATTTGTGTGAAACTCCGATACTTGTACGACTCGAGAATGCCATCGAATCAGTTCATAAACTGCCATTACCAGCCAGGATAAAAGACAGACTGGTCGCTGCTGGAAAGACGAACTTTTAAGCACCAATTTGTACATAACATAAAAGAGTATTTATTTTCTAGGGTTATATTTTTGTATCTAGACTAGAGGAATGATAGCACAGCCTGCGAAATTTCCTTGACAAACGAATCGATAAATAGTATATAAAAGGTTTCACAAGCAAGTCAAAACAATTCACAAAAAATCTACAGGCTGGCCTGTTGTGTATATTTTATTCGACGATGTAAATTAAGTGCCAAAACACGTTAACTGCTGGCTGGTGTAAATTCATAATATTTTAAATTAATTATATTCGCGAGGTGGAGAAGACTGATGAATTTGCTTTAAAAAGAAAAAATAAGATTATCTAATATAGCAAAATAGTATTTTGAGTGATAAGTATTTGACATTTTCATGAAGTTGTTGAGATTATGTTTATAGAAAAGGAAAGCGCGGCAAATTAAAACAAAAATGTAATATATGTTTCTTTTTCGTCTGATATTTTCTTAAACTTTCTACCGCGCAAAAACGTTAACGGCATAATGCATATGCTGCAAGTCACATTACTGAGTTTTGTCATCACATGCAGGACGGCAGGTGTACACTTATACTGTCTCTGTCCACGTGGTATTCTGGCTTTAATTTCCTTTACTGTACAAAAACGCAAATATCTTAGAAATTTCTTGTTTTCATTAACCTTTACATGCACCTTCAAGTTCTGACATCTGTACTTGATCAGTAGCAGCATGTATGCTGCCAACTAGATATGAATTGCGAGCATAAAGAGTTCAACAATGATAAAACAAATTGCGGTTACAGCGCGGCACAGTCGACACAATCGGATGTGAACGATCAGGCCTCTCGGAGAAAGATTTGTTATTGGCATCGATTTGGTTTTTGAATGACAAAAGTACTTCCATGCTGGTTTCTTGGGCGGATCTGGCTTCCGAAAAGAGCGTCATTTCCTTTTGCAAAGCGAGCATCACGGAAATTTATATAACTCGGTGTAACTTTTTCTTCGTTGCCTTTGGCGCTTATCTTCTTTTCAAACACGCATGGCAACTTTTCCTGAATTCGTTTGTGCCCGCGTTGAATGGACACCATCTTAAACGCACATTTACTTCTTGCGAATGTTGAGAATGTCTGTTAAAAAGCATTTCATTTGTTACTGCTGTTTTTAAAAGCAAATTGTGTTGCTGGGTGGTAAAATATTAGAAACGAATTAACTACATCACCCCGGTTAACAATAACTATTTACATTTTTGCTCACTGAACCAAATCCCTCTAAAAATCCACGTGACGATTATTAGTTGTTCTAAATTTGGTTTCTCGTGAAAAATTACAAAAAAACCCTCATTTCTTACCTTTTTAATTAGAACCTTGAATAAATATTGGTTCCAGAAGCTACTTCGTGGTCGGGAATTAACATTTCCTACGACATAAGTCAAAAGGTTAGAAAATGTGACGAGTGGTTGGACGCCATTGGCCTTAAGGCTTAAGGTTGACTTTGTCAACATTGACTGTAAAATCAGGATTCTCAGTTCTTCCTCATCATAACGCATCGCGTTAAGATTGTTTTCATAACCTAAGTACAGATCCCTCAAAACAAATCACGATTCGAATCAAGGACCCGGTAATTTAGCCACAATAACGAAAAACGACACGGATAACCCTTTAGCAATCTGTAAAAGTGTTTTAAAATCAGTTTGCTTTCCTCTTCTCACTGGCCTTTGGAATACTATGACTCAGGAAGATATATGGACCTTCTTAGATTTAATCCGATTTTGTCGGTAAACGAGGGAATTCAGTTGACTCTACATTGAGTCAGTTTTGCATGGTTACGCCTAGTTATGAGTAATGGTCCCGAGAAAATCATCTATGTCACGTTTTGAGACTTTTAGGCCGCCCAGAACTGTATGTGATTTTTTTCATTCTAAAAAAATGCTACTAAATTTAAGCCCGTATTAAGCTTAATGACCCTCAACGGCATTTTCTGGAAGGAAATTTTCTGGAAAAAATGAAAGTTCTTTCGTTCATTGCCGGGTTGTGACACAAAATCTTCAAGATTGAGATTTCCCATGTTCCAATGTTTAACCGTGGGATTATTTTAAATCTACTAAGCCGGAGTGGTTGGTTATTAACTATGGCTCCATTGGAAACTGATAATAAATTCACGAAGTGTAGTGGAGATTGGTACGAATTAACTGGAAATGGGGAGACGGGTGTTTTTTTGTTTGCATGTCTTGAAAATGAAAGTGATTATGAGAGCCTATCTTGAGTACAAACAGTGATATAACAGCTATCTCTTTCTTATCAAAACAATTAGTAATTTCTACTGCAAATCTTGAGCCTAAAAAAATTCACTCTTTGAATACATATTTTACAACTTTAAGTTTAAGAACAATATTCTACGATTCATAGACGGCGGTTTTGGAATGTATATATTTTTTGTTATGAAACTCCACGACTATCTTTTTCTCTCCAACTTTTTTTACCAATACTATAGACTGAATAGTGTTGGTAGCCAGTAGTACTAAGAGTTTTGTGTGTTTGTTTTTGCGTAGCTGAGAAGCCGCATTTTTATGTAACTACTCACAGAATTGCTATTTATATATAATCTCGTGTCATGCAATCTTAACTTTTAAGGCCGGATCAAAAGGTGATGAGAGATGATAAGAGTTTCTATACTCTCACGCAGGTTATATCGCAAACCCTCATTCCCATTTCAGCAACTCTCATTCACTTTGAAAATGTTCAATATTTCCACGAGAGCCATTTACGGTTATATCGTGCCCGGGGGAAGGGGACGAGGAATTTAAAATATTCCTGCTCCCCGAGTTATTTGTGTCACTTTATACCGAGACCAGGCATCAGTTGATGGCGTGGGTACTTTGAAATTGTTATCGACTACAATTTGATCTCCATAACTCTTTACTGAACTGAATAAAAACGATTCATAGACGTAAATAAAAGAAAAAATCTTCGGCTTGACTGCAGTTGTATAAGATTATGTTAGAGAGTGAATGATAATCAACTTTCATGACTAACACCACCGTTAGATCCCTCGTCCAGTCCATTTCATCGGCCTTCAACGAATGTAATAAAGCCACTAGGGCAACTTTACAACCTTACAGCCTCGTTACAGCTTTCACTGGCTTTATATGCCGACAGGAGAATCAGCTTTTACTGAGAAAAAGCACTTTTAAAATACGTTTTATATAAAAGATAAATTCAAATAATTCAAATGACGTGTATGGAATTTAAAAAATATACTTTCGTATTTGTAAGTAGATCTATAAATGTCGTCAATGCAAATTTTTCTCTGAGAAATTTCACGTGAACAAAAGGATGGAATTTAATACTTTGGAATAAGCTAAACTCTAATAATAAATATACATGCCGCGCACCAAAACTGATTAAAAAACAAAGGAAAGAAAAGACAAATGAACGATAAATAAAATCACATTTTTAATAGATTTGTTTAAGGTTAGGCATGAGAAGTCAAGTGCATCTTTTAATAAAAGACACGTCTTTCTCACGACTTTCATTGTACTAAACTTACAGCCTCTCACTCAGTCGTATGTGCGTCGTTACAAAATGTCCGTAGCTTTTCGTGCTGGTTTGCCTCTGAGGAAGTTCATTCTTCGATCTTTAATCTATTTACACTACCCCAACTCCTTGCTCTAAACCAGCCAGATACTGAGCTAGAAAAACGGTCTGCACACATGACATTCCAAAGATTGTCATCCCACGTGCATGTGATGCAAATTTCGTTTGGCAAAAATTGACGCACACAAACAGGCTTGCCCCCTGACGTTAGTTGCTGACACACTACAGAGGTTTTCATATTTTGTCCGTCACTGCTACAGTTTTTCAAAGTACTACACTGACATACCACTTTATCTAGGATGATTCTCGTTGTTGCTTTTAATTCTATTTCATTAAGTGTCAGGAAATGAAGAGAAGACAGAAATATGCAACTAATATATACACTCCGCTAATGAAATGTCTCGAGCGTTTTGTCGTTCAACGCTTGGGTTATATCTAGGAGTAGGTTGAACGAAATGCGTGCACAAATTCTCGTAATGAAACGGTGTATAAATATACGATTACAAATCACGCTAGTTTTTCTCAGCCCCACAAGCTAATAATTTTGATTTGAGGGCAGGGAAAAGTATTCCAAGCATTCGAGGTATTCTGATAAACTCTGGAATGAAGAACAATTTTAAAAAGTTTGAGCGGCCAGACTAAACTTAACACTTTGCCTCATCAAAAATCCGCAAAAAGTTTAACAAGTTTGTTCTCAATTTTGGACATTTTGCGAGCGTTGTAATACACTCAGACTTTATAAGAAAGAACAAAGCAAATAAACACACTACTTGACAAACAATAATCGACTAACGAGGCAAGATTGAACAAACAAATGTCAAACCAAAGAGGTTTCAAACCTTTCAAAATGCTGTCTTGCAATAATTTTGTCGCAATATCGCAAGAGCTGCGTTAAACCGCTCAAAATTGTGGTAACGTTTTGCCGGAATGCTATAATTAAAAAGAATAACAATGACTTATTGAAATTCTAAAAGAGAGCTTACAGTCAGTTTATTTTACTACTCAATTACGACCGCAAATGAGTGCTGTAGTGTATTCCTGAATCTTGCGGCTTTATTACAAAACAAATAGCAAGAAGCGTCAGAGATCAGAAAAACAAAGAACACAGATATTGCTGGCGTACTTTTATAATTGGCAGAAAATTTTACTGATGCTGCATGAACCAAAAGGGGCGGAGCAGATCTTCCAAAAACAAGTTCGAGCATGCTGGATTGCTGCTGGTCTTAAGTAAACAATTAGGAGATTCAGGAACAGGAAATGATATTTGTGAACTAATCCTTTATCCAAATGCTAATGCAGGCGTTGGTTATGAATGATCGTTTAAAAAATTATTAAAGCGGTACTGGTCTTATCAATTAATATTGTTTTACATTTCAAAATAGAGCGAAGAAATTAGCTTGGAGAAATCTAATCAGTATCTATTTTTTTAAAACAAACAACAACAACAAACAATTTTATTGTGCTCAGAAAAAGTATTTACAATTGTATATAAATATTATTTCATTATTGCAGTTGAAGAGAGCACAGACGTTTAGAAGCAGTGTTGTCTAGTCGACCTAAATGTCTGGGACACGCGGAGTAAATTGTCAGTGATGCAATAAGTTCAGTATTTTCAAATACAGCTGAATTAGCAAATATTAATAATATCCTGTACTCTCATCATCTGGAGATAAAGAAAAATCAAATTTTGTTGGTAGCTGATAAATTAAACTTAGCGTCCATCTTGACCGCTAACCTTTTTAAAACAAAAAACCCAACCGTTCATTCTTGGTCGAAACAGTTGTCCACGCCGGGCTGCCAGCACTCAGGCTAACCTTTATTTAAGGATAGATGTAAGGACTAAGGGGTAGTGCGGCCTTTGTGTCTGCAAGTTACATTTGTTACGTACGTACGTATGTACTGAACATGCGAGTTTCTTCTTTCTCGCTCGCCATAGCCTGCTTGTTGGCGGCTGGATGTTTTTTAGCACGGAAAACTCACAGGGCACTGGCTAGTTGCCGCCATCTTCAATGTATTAGGTCTCTTCAAGTAAATTCTCGCTCCCACATCCAACTACTTCGAACTACTTGCAAGCAGGCTGCACTCGCCACAACCTACTTCAATCTTTTCTTGTTAATGAATTAAACAATGAATGAACAAACAAATGAATAACCTGGCAAGACTAACGACAGAACATTTTATACTATAACTGTATGGCCATACACGAAAACAAATTGATATAAAATTCTGCGGCGCTTAAAAGCTCTGTAAATCGGCCCGTAATATAACCAAGCGGAAACGGAAATGATTTATAAAAGAGACACTTGAACCAAACTCGCCGAGAAAGCAAACCCGCTCAGTTCGTTATCTGCGTTCAATCTTAATTTGATTTGACCGCCAACAACTACACTGGGCAAAGTCACGCAAAAACAGTTGACGAATAACATAATTTTAAAAAACCTAACAGATATCAGGACGCTCCTATGTATTATAATTGTAACTGAGAAGGCAAAACGACTGTCCAAATCCATCTCCTCGATTTTTTACCATAAATTAAAAACCAATTAACTAAGTGCTTTTCAGAAGAATAAAAAATAAATCACGAAACTTATGCTGTTATTATTGTCGCAATCAATATGAAAATTAGGCAATTCTCACCCGGTAGCCACTCTTGAAAGCCAACATACCGACGATTGACTCTTTCGGCTTTTATGTTTTCTTTTCTCTATTTCTCCGACAGCATAAACAAAGGTGTGTACCTCTAAAATAGTCCTAAAACGCCAATATCCGGCCTACATCAGCTCCAGTGGAAAGTATTACTTTATCGAGCTTCATTCCAAAAACCACAACGCAATCCTCGTAAAAGTTTTTAGTTTACTGATTTTGTAAGTAGTTAAAGCTAAAAGAATATTTGGTTTTCCTGTGGAGCAATTCTGCAAATTAGGAAAGGTGAAAGGAGAAAATGATATGAAACGCAATGACGTAGAAAGACAATTTTCGTTTTCAGTTTAAGGAATGTCTGATTCGTCTACCATAGCGTTCCAGCCTATTTTGTGTTTCAGCAACTCTTTACCAGATATATATGTCATGAAATAGTAATGGCTGCGTAGGCGTTTCGATAGAAACAGTTTAAATTTCAATTCAAGACAGTGAACACCGTAGAAAAGAGTTGATAAACTGCGTTTCGGACTAAAGGCTTTCCTCAGGGTACAGTGTGTGTTATGTTATCGAGTACATACACAATCAAGGAACAAGTTTTCCAAGTTAATGCAGAAGTGTACTACCTCGTCTCCGTCATTAGCAAAGACAATGCATGAAGGAGGAATCTACAGACCAGAGACCAGTTTTTACTAGAGGCTGAAAAGCTGTAAGTGAAAATACTCTGGATTTATGTTCCATCTAGGCCCGTCTACGGAAGTCAGACTCTTTTCCTCTCTTATTGGCCTTGAACCAATACTCCGTGTATGACGTAAACGGCGTGAGTGACTTTTCCGGTTTTACTAAACAGAAAAAATCTTCCAAACAGTCAGTACAACATTTGCCTTGAAAACTAAACATATCATTTCTCAAGTAACAAAGTGTAGAAAATCACTCCTGTTCTGTAATCCTGGGAAATGACAAATGTTTACTGATTCAAGTCTAGATCTTTAAGTATTTGTGAACAAAAAAAACGACTTCCGCTTGTGCCAGTAAAATAACCCCAAAAGTTTACTGGCTTTTGATGAAGCTGAATTCAACCCGGGGTCGGAGGAGAGGTTAACTGAAGAGTAGGAGGAGTAATAACAGTAAAAGAAATAATGGTGATAATGGATCAAGAATAAAACTGATATTGATTCACAGGAAAAGCCACCCACGTCAATGTAATGAAAACGTATCGGGCAACTTACACAACGATTCACAGAACTGTTATCTATAAAATAGCATAAGTTACTAGTTAGTTAGAAATTGTAAATTTAAATCAGTTGCAGCTTTCAAAACAGAAACCAAAACTCAAAAGCAAAGAGCGAGACTGATCCCAAGACAGTTCAAATTTTACATATTAGGGCCTGATTCCGGCAACCACTTAAAACGGGCTGTAAAATTCTTTACTGCCTTCAAGTTCAATACTTTTAGTACTTTTTATGCCAAAACAGTTTCACATTTACCAAATATTTCTCAACTTTTGACTTGCCTGTTGAAAACAAAGTGACCATGGTCTCGAACTGGAGATTAAGTTCTAAATGCCACCTTAATCTTTTTACAACTTCAGAAATTGGAGATTTTTTATATTGGTAGAGAGTTTCTGCTTTTAAAATTCATCAGGAAAGAGTTAACAATAGGCCGGAAGTTTCGGATTTTGAAGAGCATAGTCATAACGAAGCATTGTTGTACAAAATAATGACAGAATCGATGACAGCTGTGTTTACACAGTATCAGCGCATGAATGTACATGAATCCCCTTCCTTGCGTAGGTAGAAATTACGATAAAAGTATTTATTCAGTGTCTACGCAAGTTAAAGTCAATAAACATTCGAGATAAAATAGTTTATATAGTTCTTCAAAAGTAAAAGAAATTGAGCAATGTTGCTACCCCTTGCAAGACATTTGACAGTAACTTCCTGCCAAAACACAGCACGTATACGCGCTACCCACCGGTACCGGTAGAATTTGTCTGAAGTTTCCTGTCTTTATTTTGCCCTGTTATCGACGAAAAACGGCAATAGCAACGTCCAAACTCCATCTAATGCTTTTGCTGTGAGCATCGACAGAAGGTGCGTATGTTGTCGATCTCAATGTAAATTTTTATCTCTATCAGTGATCTTCAGGAAATCATAAAACTTCCAAGCAGGAGTCTACAAATTCAAAAACATAAGTGTTAAAAGGATTAACTGCACAGCACTTTCAAAACAGATAATAGTAAAAAATGAATGTAAAGGACTATTCATTATTTGTAGATATAAGGAGGGGTGGGGGTGAACAAACTGAAAGCAACAGAAAGATGAAATTCTGTAAACGTTACCCCTACTTTTGACTAAGTTTTTAAAATTTTAGCTCTCCCCCCTGCAACAAGGAACAGTTACTAATATATAATAGATATTATTATTATTATTATTATTATTATTATCATTATCACCATCACCATCGTTATGAGCAACATCGTCATCTCCACCACCATCATCATCTCCATCATCACCATCACCAACAACACTACCACCAGCATCATCTTCACCACCATCACCATCGCCACCACCATCATCATCACCACCACCACCACCACCATCACCATCAAAATCACCACCATCATCATCATCACCACCATCATCATCATCACCACCATCATCATCGTCACCATCACCATCGCCAACACCATCATCATCACCACCACCATCATCATCACCATCACCACCACCACCACCACCATCATCATCATCACCATCACCACCACCATCATCATCGCCGTCACCATAATCACTACCATCACCATCATCACCACCATCACCGTCACCATCACCATCACCATCACCGTCACCATCCCCACCATCACTATCACCATCATCACCGTCACCATCATCATCACCGTCACCATCACCACCATCACTATCACCATCATCACCACCATCACCGTCACCATCACCACCATCACTATCACCATCATCACCATCACCACCATCACTATCACTGTCACCACCACCACCATCATCAAAATCACCATCACCATCACCACCACCATCATCATCATTATTTGATGGGAAATGGCGTCGACAAGGAAAAAGAAAAATTTAACAGATCCGGAGAGATTCAAATCCGCGATCACAGGAACAAATGAATGTACGCATCAGTAATGCCAACTAGCAGGGAGAGACATTGACAACGCAGTGTACCCAAGCCTTAGATTCGCATACGAAAACAAACGCAAATGTTGATTTGCCAGGATTCGACTGACCAAAAAGTAGTATAAACTGACGTGTTTGTCAAGCACGGACGTTCTCGATCTCTCCACTAAATAATTTGTATGTAAATTTTACGACCTTATTTCTAAAATTTTTAGCTTTAGTTTCCTGTTTTAAAAACGTAACGAGTCTGATTTATTTGGAAATAGAACTAATTCGCTTCAACCTGCATCAGCTATTGTCGTGTATGAAATATTGGGTCATAAATGAATACACGCTTTTTTATAAGAGAACAACTTTAAAAGAATAACGAGGCTCGAATTTGCCAAAATTTAACTTTAAGAACAATTTTTAAAAGTAAAGCCTACTACACACGTACCGATTTTTTGTCGGGAAGCCACCGATTTTTCGTCGCCGACAAAAAATCTGTGTGTGTGTGCTGGTTCCCGACGAGTATCCGACAAGATTTTTCGTCGGCGACCAGAATCTGGCATGTTTGATTTCAAAACGTCGGCCGATTAATTGTCGGCTCGTGTGTGGCAGAGCCCGACAAATTGTCGGGAGCAGAACTTGGTTTAACCAATAGCAGAGCGTTATTAAATCACATGAGTGGGAAGCTAGATTTAAGATGGCGGCGCCAGGAGAGGAAATTGTTCTGTTTCGTCTCTTCGGGCGTCGCTTTCGCCTCAGTATCATGATAAGAAGGAATGATACAATATTTTTCTTCTTATTTGCTGAAACCATTTCCGAAACGTTTTAGTTTAATTTTCCAGAGCTTCTTTCAAACTCAAAACATTTTAGTGGAACTCTGCTGAACCCGACAAAAAATCGGCTCGTGTGTGGCGAGCTCTTTATCCCGACAAGTTGTCGCCGACAAAAAATCGGTGGCTTCCCGACAAGAAATCGGTACGTGTGTAGTAGGCTTTACACAGTTTTACAGAAACCATGCTTTAGATACTGATTATATATCGATTCCAGATCAAAACTTATATTATTCTTGCTTTATCACTTAGGATGGAAAAGCCCCGTTCATCAAGAAGAAATTGCTAATATGGGTCAAAAGAGTCGGATTTACTTTATATAGAATCAGCCATTAAAACAAAAATTAAAACAAAATGCAGAACTAAAAATCATTTGTTTATTTTACCTTTTTAGATATTAGAGCGCGCCCCTTTCCCAATATTAGCCGGTGATTACATGATACCGGATCGAGATTCATTCCAAAACGAAAATAAATTCAGTTAAGTGTTTATATGAAAAAGTTTAAAAGGAACTCGTACCGGAATGAAACAACAACAACAACAAACTTGGTAGCGTAAAGACGAAATTTTAAAAGTGTAGTTAGTCTGGCTTCGCAGCAATTTGTTTTTGTTGTTGATCTGGTGCGAGAAGCGGGATGAGTTCATTCCGGAATGAGTCATTCCGGTATGAACAATTTTCAAGTATCATGTAAACAAATGCAGCGATTTGTATGGAACCGGGACGAATTCGTACCAGATTCAATATAGATCCCGTATCATGTAAACACCGCCTTGGGGAGCTTAAGCAAGGAGGTTGTTGACGCTGACGACGCACGTTGGAATAGGCCATTTCCGAATTACGCTCACAAACAAAACCTTCAAGTCGAGGCTAAGTGCTCACTTTTCATGCATTTGCTGTAATTTTGAGCACTTGGCCTCGACTTGATGTTTTTGTTTGTAAGCAGTGAAGCGTAATTCGGAAATGGCCTATTCATCAGGCTGGGCACCTGCAGGCTTTGTGGTTAGAAACAACGTAAAAGAAATTTCTTTAGAGTCCTGGGAACAACGAGGATGTGGTAACAAAGATGGTCACAGATTTCGTTTACCTTCATGGAGGAACATTTAATGTAAAACGTGTAATGACTGCGTTTAGAAGCAAAGAGCAAATCAGAAATATATTTTTTATTAGCCGTCGTCGTTGGCATTGTCATCCTCGTTGCTTAAGGTCTCTACAACTGAGATCCAGCTTCTACTCACTCACAACAATCTATCTGACGGCTGTTGCTAAGAGACAGTAAATGATCAAGCACCAGTAGTCACGATTACTCTGAACTGATCTCAGATCCTCCACAGGACTATAACTATACTCCGAGTGAATAGGTCTGGGAAGGTCAGTTTCTTGCACATTGATGTTTTCCATAAAATGGAATGGGAAACAAGTTGGTCTATATTGCACAGCCGAAATATCAAAAAATTTCAAACTGATAAATTTTTCTCAATAATTAGACATCCGCTCTTCAGTGACCACTGATCGGCAAACCACTGAATGCAAATCACGTCGGGGATAACACAGATGGGGGAAGGGGAAGGAAGGGAGGGGAGGGGGGGCTGACCAGCAACTTTCCCTCGGTCAATTGTGTGCAAAAGCGTCAATACCTAGAGAACCGGGATTGAAGAATTTTGAAAAGGAACGTGACACCTTGAAGTTTTCTGAGGATGCAAAACAGTAGACCGTAAACGGACCTCAGCATTAGTATTTCTTACTTCTTATTTGCTATACAGCTTGACAGTGGCGTCAGAAAGATGCCGAAACGTCGCACGGTTTTAATAGTTTCGCTTTCATTTTTGCTGAGGTGTATTTCACGATTGTCTTTAATTCACAGAGTAGTATTTGTTAAGGAATTTGTTGATGCCAAGTGAGAGCGACCTCTGGATGTGTAGTTTTGGCAGGCAGGGGTGTCGGCCCAATGGCCTCGTTGTTGGCAGCAGAACCACTTGTCGTCGGGTTGAGGATGTCTTGGGCCACGAAAAAGACGATTACTAAAACCGAGCAAAATGGGGCAAGAAGCAAACTGTTCAGGGAACTGAGTTCTGTGGCTGCGTTCTTGGAATTTTCTTGCCATGACAACCTTAACGTTCTTGATTTTGGACAAAACTCTCTTTTGGACCTAGCGTAACTTGTCATCATCCTCAGAATCATCTACCAGCACGTCGAATTGACATTCATCTACAACAGTCCAACCCGCCGGACTTTTGTCTGCAAAATGAACAAACTTAACTTGTTTCTCTTTGGATTTTCTGTATGGCTGAGTCGATTTCCTCTTGAAGTTCATCCAAGCCACCCACAACGAGTTTCTTGGAGGCAACGTTCAAATGATCGAGGATTTGAATGTTTAACTCGTACTGAAGAGGATTGCCTGCAAATTTGAACGAGGTAAAAGCCTTGGACTCTTCTTTTATCTTTTTGATCTCTCGTTGTGTCTCAAGGCCCTCGTCATTGAGAGATCGCTTCAGCTCGTTTACACTTTAGACACAGAACTACAAACAGTTGCGGTTTTTTCGGTCTCTTTGCGATTGGACATTTTTGTGAAAGCTAGAGATACCTTCGATGGTAGCTCATTAAACTCATTCTGCTTAAATATCATTAATCCTAATTACAATTGCACGAACTTCCCTAAACAATAATCAATAACTGCCTTTTTTACACTCAACTGTCCTACATTCCGTAGATAAATATATATTTTCTCCATAAACTATAGACCGAAAACATACTTAAAAGTAGATTCCTTCAGACTGTTATAATCTATACCCCTGTACAAAACAGATACAACTTCGACACTTCCATTTTCTGAAAAATTAGCGCTAATGAATCCGTAGCTTACAAAACTAAATAAAAAGAGGTTCAAAACATATCAACTATCCAATACTATATCATATATAGAATCACATAGCACAAATGGTACGCACGCTCTGATTGGCTGAAAACCATTGCACTAGTGTAGATTTTTCATGGAATACGCACTTGTGCATATTCAGCTTTTCCCGCCGCGCGGCATTCGCGCGAGTTAAATAAATTTTTTAGTCGGCTTAACACGATTGTAAACAGTGAACTAAATGACAAAAAGTTAGATAAGCAACAAGGAAAAGTAGTTTTGTTTAATTTCTTTTGTACATGTAAATGTCAGACAGTATTTTCAGCAACTATTTTCAAAACACAGAAGAGG
>JAODFW021038089.1:0-17030 GCA_027575235.2 Palythoa mutuki | reverse complement strand
CGTGGAAGCGACAACGTGGAAGCGACAACGTGGAAGCGACAACGTGGAAGCGACAACGTGGAAGCGACAACGTGGAAGCGACAACGTGGAAATGACACATTTAGGCTTCCGTAGGTACAGGCTGATACACGTACACATAACAAACGAATCAGATTTGGTTGCTTGACTGTTAAAAGGGGGAAACATCGCAGTATAACCTTACATAATGCATGAACCGAAAGTGCGTACTGTCTAACTGAGAATTTGTTCTACAACGATTTTGTAACTTAGAGGTCTCAAAACATGGCCTCTTGTTCAAAGAAGAAAAATTTATGTTCTTTGTCATTAGTAAATTTTATTCTGTGCTGTATCGTAATAATCCGTGTTGAATTCCAATTGCGATCGGCCAACGAAGAACGCGATATGTCACAAAATGATCATCTTCAAAATATGGGTACGTGATGGTTGAACATGTTTTATTTAATATTATAAACTGTTATGTTATAGTAGGATTGTAGGAATGGTGATATTTTGGTCTTGAAACATATAATTTTGTCTGTACAAGTTCCGAGTTACTGAAAATTAACATACTAGTGACCTCCCGCGATCGATTTAAACTGTACGTGATATAGTTTTATTGTACTCAAAAGCCGCACAATATGAAGTGTTAAAACATATAATCGACATCTAACCGAGTAACTCTGCTTTAAGTAATGGTCCGAGTAATAGGTAGGCAGGCTTCTTTCATTCATTCCTATTCGATGGAAACCTTTCTTGTTTTTATCTGTATTCTTAAAAGAACAATACTATGTGGGGAACGAAGACAATCAGAAATTTTTCTTGGCTTGGATAAATCATTGTAACAGATGAGAAACATTGCTTTAAAGCAAAGTTTAAAGTAAAGTTTAATTACATTTTATTTATATTATATTTAAAACTATGCCGACGAATGATGTATTTTCAGTATAAAATGTTTAGAACATTCTGGTGTTTGAAAAGCGAAATGCCGAAGAACAATGGAAGGTCGCCTACTTCTTACTTGGACCATCATTGAATTTAGTAACCTCCTTTAACATTCCCGGGTTATATTATACATAAACTTTGTCAGTAACTAAAATGGCAGCGATTCTTTGTCAACCGCAATACGCAATGTTAGTACCAACCATAAAACGTGACAAGAGAAGTATTTTGGCAGTGATAGTTTACACAGGCACCAAAACTTTAGATTTTTGCCACAGAATGGAGAGAAACGCCGGACATCACATCAAAATAATAAGTTCAGGACTGGAAATGAACTTTAGCGCGCTCGCAAATGGGGAGCAAAAGCCGCAAAAAGGTCGCCCGACTGGCGAATGGAATTTATAAGAACTTGTTTATTCAGAACATATCAGTTTAGGTTAAAAGTTAAATGGAACTGCATTAAACCACCAACTTTGTTGATCATAACTCGGTCTGTTGATATACACAAAATTTAACTTCATGTCTTAGGTAATTAACAGGAAGCTGTTCCTCTAATCTCAATTAAAAAAGACTGACATTTTCTATTTGTGTCCGAGACGTTAACTACAGCCTTACTTTTAGTTTCGTTTTATTTGGGGCTGGTAAAATCTCCATCGTCGGGTTGCTGTTTTCCAGATGCTACTCGCCAAATTGGCTTTAAAGAATAAATTTCCAGTCCTGAAGTTTAAAACTAAAAAAGTAAAGTTTTTTTTTTATTGATTTATGGTCAAATTTTATAGCATCTTTAGAACTGACTATTTATAATAGTTCATACGTAAAGGTTAACTAATGTGTATATGATAGAAATACAGAAGATTTTCAGATAGAAAGCTCTTTAAAAGTGAAGAAAGTATCGTTTACTTTAATAAAATAGCTTATTTAGTTCCCGAGATATTAAAGTTTTTCAAATTTGCAAATTAGGGAAGTTGTAACGTCGTATCAGGAACTCACAACGGGATGCTACAAACTAACATTGTACTTAGAAACACATTCAACCATTTGATCCTTGAGGTTGCTGTTCGAACACATTCAATCCAAGGCCTCTCATTTCTAAAAGTATTTTAATCTTTGTCTATAACCAAATGTTTTGCATTCAAACTTACGCAGCTAACATCAGCTATAGTAACATGCATGAAGCAAAGAATTTTTCATTTGCTTCAGAGGAAAGAAAAGAGCTCCTGAATTTACGATATACAACGTTTCTAATTTAGGTATTTAAAAAATGCTAATAATAATTGATGATATATGATGACATTATAATGTTTGCGTCAATGTATGCACCGTTATGGCTGCCAATACATTTTATCGATGGCTTATTTTTAGCTTTTATTTCCCGTTTTTACTATTAGATCAGTTGAGAGTATTAGAATGAAAACGTATTTATTCAAATTTGTATATGAACTTTAATTTGTTTGTTTATAATTGATTACAATTTTTGTTTTTGGTTTATGTAAACTACCCAAGGCTATAGTATTATGACATAGCGAGCCTGCAAAAGAGTTTATGAGTATATAATATTTGTAACAGTTAATAAGTTATATTTTCAAAGAAAGCCAATGCTTTCAGATTTTAAAAATTTTTAATTACCGTATTTTTAGAATTCGAGAAACGGAATCGACGATCCCTACCCACTGTACAGAACTACACTAATATGATGAATCGTATGAGTAAGATGGAGAAAACAGTGAAGAGATTGTTGGAGTCTCACACTTTTCACAAGTTGGCGCCAGGTACACACCAGTTTATTCTACAGGGTCCACCGGGAATGCCGGGAAGGCCTGGCACACCTGGCCCACCGGGAAATCCTGGCCCACGTGGTAAAAGAGGACGCAAGGGTCGTCAAGGTAAAAATGGACCTCCTGGGATAAGAGGTCCGAAGGGCAGGATGGGAAAAACCGGTGGAGGGGGACCACGAGGCTCAAATGGGCCAATGGGACCTCCTGGATCACCTGGGGCTCCAGGTGCAAGAGGAACACCTGGTGAATCTATCTCTTTACCACGTGTCGTTCTCTCGCCCCAGTCTCTTACTGTCAATGAACATCAAACAGTGAGACTTTTCTGTGGTGTCAGTGGGAACCCCAAACCACAAGTATCGTGGATTAAAGAGGAAAACTCTACAAACGGGAAGAGCATCCAAATGAACAGAACTACTGTGGAGATAGTTATCAATAATGTAATATTTGAGGACAGAGGAAGATACATCTGTACCGCCACAAATATGATGGGAACCTCACGGGACTCCGCAGATATCTTTGTCAGAGGTATTGAACGACAATTTTTTGGTTTTAACAAAGTAAGGAAATGGCACTAATACTTTTTAAGAAGCGAATGTAACTACCAAAACTCGGGAGCTACAGCAGATATTAAAAAAAAAGTAGAAAATCCAAATTGAAATTTATCTTAAAGTTGACGAGCTTTTTGCAACATTTTGTGACAGCGAATATTAAAAAAAAACTTTTTCATCAACTTTTTGCATTGTAGCATTATTTTCTGACTGTAGCATGACAAAGCAATATCTTTCTATTGCACACGACGCTTTTAATTAACTTTATGTTATGACGTGCTACGTTACGTTATGATTACACTTTACTATACTTCATGTTACTTGGGAGCCTGAGTCTGTTTGTCAGCTGTGCCATGCTGACAAGGCTTTGTTTAAAGGTAGATGTAAGGGGTAATTGCGCTACTCATGTTATAGTCCCGGCATAATGAATCGAACATTGGAAAATCGAACTCAATTGAACTCAATGCATGGATTGACTTTTACTGATGGTTTCTGAGAATTCGTAACAGTTAAATAGACGTCGTATATCAATCGTGTGTGATATATTATAAGGTCGATCTCTATAGATTATAATTGTCTTTATATCTATTTTTATTTTACCCATATTCATATTTATATGTTTGTAAGTGTAAATTATGTCAGAACGAAAAACAAATGAAACTGACTAGATTTATATTTTCACGACATTTCGAAGTCATCTTAACTCGAACTTAACTTAAGTGCTTGAGTTTTAAAAAGATGGAAAGCATAATTATTACCAAATCGAACACCCAGCCAAATCGAACACCGAGCTTTGTGTGAGTTCGATTTCCAAACCAATCGAATTTCATCAGTTGAATAAACCATTTTTGTGTTTTATAAATCATTCAAACTGAAAAAGACTGATTTACTTTCTCTTAATCCCGTAACCATACTTTGCTTGTACTTGTATCCTTGTTTTCCCAGTTTGAATGAGAAGTAATCAGAACAATGGCATGAAATGATCAAGAGTTAATCGCAATATTGATTAATACTCACTGAAATTTAAAAAAAAATATTTTGGAAAGCGAACTGGCGAAAAACAATACGAGGTTGCTGATTGTGTTTCGACATGCTTTTCTTTTGTAATGTTAATTCTAACTATTCTTAGTAGAGTTGCAAAGCTCAACTATTGTAAATATTAATTGTAGTTATTTTTAGTGAAATTGTAAAGCGCTTCGGATCTGTAGGAGAAATTAAAAGCGATATATAAATCTGTATTCTTCTTTTATTGCTAACTTCTTTTTCGGACCATTACTTGAACTGAAATTATGCTTAAGTCTTAAAGATATGGGGCGTGTGGAAGGTCAGGCGGTATTCGAGATTGCTGAACTGTAAAAACAGTCAAAACGTAGTCAAAACTGTCACAACTGCGTGAAGCGTTTTGCCACCAAGCCTCACTTTGATACCCTTGTGACGTCATTACGAACAAGTGCTTTTAAAAAAAGATGAATAATATAAGTTTTAATGTTTTTGTCGTCCAGGGTACAACATTTAATACGCAAATCGTGGACACTAAACAATCCGGAATTCTCTTTTAGCTGTCTACAAATATATTTTTGTGTATAACTTTGTTATGTGGTTTTAATAATGTTACTTTCATAGTCAGTATTAGATGTTTGTGTATTTCTTCTTTCCATTAATTATTTTGTAATAAATGTAAAGACACACAAGTTCCTGCGACGATGAAATAGTTCTAGTTTGTCTTTTCCAGCGCACTTTAATTGATCCTTTCTGTATCACCGTTTTTAGTGATGCCATCAACGGTGTTATTGATCGCAACTGTGCTACTAATGACGTAATTAAAATGTTTGCAGCTCGCCCTCGATTCCGCACACCAATGTTCTTTAAAAGCGTTGGTTATCGACGTTTAGAGACCAGACTCGTGTGTGATATCATTGGATATCCCCAGCCTAAGATAACGTGGCGAAGAACCAACCGATTGTTTGTCTCCGGTCCAAGATTCACTGTAAGAGGAAACGTGCTAACAATAAAGAATACAATTAAGGCTGACGTCCGATCATTCTTGTGTCGAGGGTCAAACAGCCTGGGTACTACTTTGGACGTCACGACTCTGGAGGTTAAAGAAGTTGGTACGTGAATTGCAAATTGTTATATAGAATCACTAGATACAAGGACGTATTGCAAAAAAGGATGGCTGTTATCTATGGAACAGGAATGCATCTGCATTGTTTAACAAGGTCACATCAGCTTTTTAACAACATACAAAAAGGCCGCTATCTTTTAAAGCGATGCAAACTGTCAAAACCTATCGTATATTTTGTTTAGCACTCTTTGATAAGAAAACGTGTACGTAATTGTGTTGATATCACTTCTTGTATTAAACATCGCTCGTTAATTTTGTTCGAGCACTCTGGTAATTAGTATTATTTGCATTTTGAGTCGTTGATGATTCTTATTTTTCAATCAGATTCCTGTTGAGTTCTCAAAAGACGAAACGGTAGTGTGTGCAGATTTAGTGTTTTGTGAATATATGTGAATCATTCTTTGTGTCTTGAAAAACAATTTAAGACAGCCACAAGATGCAACAGCGTAGAAAATTGTCTTAGTATCTTGTTTATTAACAGTTATCTGCTGTATATTTTTATAAATTCTGTTTTACTACATAGTATCAGGCAGTATATTTTTATACAGGAATTATACATAGAAATTATACTACGTAGCTCAATTGTTTCATTTAATTTGCATTTTTTTTAGTGCCTGCAAAGTTGATAATTAAGCCTCCATCATCAGTTCTTATCAAACGGTTGAATGATGTAGTAAGATTGACCTGTACTGCCGATGGATCTCCTACTCCCACAATGCACTGGGAAAAGAACGGTCACCAAGTACCACATACGGAAGTAAAGTCTGTAACAGGTTTAGGTTTGGTGAAATCCGAACTGATCTTGAAACACTTCATTCCCAATCAGTCTGATGTGTACAGCTGCGTCGCTAGAAATACGCCATTCACTGTCAATAGAACAACAACCAGAGTGGGTAAGTTTCTAAATTTAGCACCAGTCTACTCTGTGGGGGGCCTAGGTCTAAATCCGAGCCGAATCTTTGTTCCGTACATATAATAACCCAGGGCAAGGTAATGCTTTTGTTCTAATCCTTGTTTTTAAACACCAAAGTTTCTTTGAAAAAGTTGAATAATCAACCCTAGAAGTAATGACAATGGGGGGTCAATTTGACACCCCGCCCTCGGTATTTTGGGGTTAAAAACGTGCTGATGTACTGATTGCAAAAAGCTTGCCCGCAAATGCTCTTTGATTAATAACAAATCTTTTGAGTCTATATGAATGACGTCATAGCCGATGAAGTCACCACAGGAAATCACAAAAGTATATTTGTTTTATGAAATACAGATATCGTACTCCTAGAATCTTTTACCGCCAGTTGTAATAAAGATTTTTATGACAGGGACATGAAGACACGATGTGGTCCTAAATAGATATCCTACCCCTATAATCTTACACAAGAAGTTGTAATAAGGAGTTGTGTGACAGGGATATGAAGACAGCGTGTAATCCGAAATAGTTATCCTACCCCTATAATCTCACACAGCCAGTTGTAACAAGCTCGGAGTTGACGAATTCTGAGGAAAACCGGAATACCCGGAGAGTAAACCCGTGGAGTCAGATTGAGATCAAGTAAATCTCAGCTCACGTACGGAGCTCAGAATTCGATCCCAGTTCGTGAAGGTGCGAGGAGGGTACGATGATCACTTCACCAACTTGATAAACAGCCGAGGTGAAATAAAGTAAAAGATTTTCATGCCAGTTTTCATCACTTGTCATTTTTAGAAATGCGGTCATGTTCTGACCCAGGTGTTCCGGAAAATGGTCAAAGACTGGGTACCAGATTCTTCCCCGGCCAGTCTGTATCCTTTGTCTGTAACATGGGATACACTCAGGTTGGACAAGACACGATATTGTGCCAGCCAGACGGACAATGGACTGACAATAGGCCATCGTGTAAGTACCTATTACCATGGATATAGATATTACATCCCGTTAGCGTTAGAGTAATCTCCAGGAGTACAGTAACAACAGTTGCATTTACGATAACAACAACGAGAACAAAAAGACATCAGAATTGTTGGTGAAGATACTGACATACATAACAAATATATTTTGTTCAGGTAGGAGAAAGTGTATCGACCCTGGAACAATAAAAGATGGCTTTGTAATAGGAGATCACCATTGGGAGGGAGAAAATATCACTATTCACTGCAGAGAAGGGAGATATATGAAAGGAAAAAGAAAGCTAACATGTTTACCTAACGGAACATGGAACTCAGAACTACCTTCATGTGTCTATACTTACCCTAAAGGTAAGTTTGCTAAAAGCCACTGCTTTTTAAACTTGTAGTTGTTCAGATTAAGGTAAGCTACTTGCGTAATATAAACTCAATTTCGTTTTAACTTCTGTTTAAAGATGAAGAAACAAAACTGAAAATAGAGACTTTAAAACTGATTGATTGGTTGCTAGTCGCAACCCAAGAAATTCCCATCCTATAATCTATGTCATTTAATTGTAGTCAAAACTTAATTGGCAATGCTTAATTGGTTGCACAATGATAACAACACTATCAGCCATTTCAGAGGTAAAATGAAAATTCTTTTATTCGTTATTCAAGAGGTTGTAAAGCAGGATGACATTCCTTGTGTTTCTTACGTGCATTTACCAAAACATAAACACTTGCGCTCGCACGTTGTCGCAAAGGTAACCTAGGCTCACTATTTGTGTAGGAAAGTTATAAGAAAATGTATGGAACGGTGTATACTCATTCAATTTTCTAAACAAACTGAATATGAAATAGAAACCAATTTTACTTACTGTGTATCTTGTAGTTTTTGAGAACCTCCAGAATTTTTTCCCTTCTGTATTAAGAGAAGAAAAGGTAGGAGACAAAGCGTGTTAACTGTGCTTCAGTCGCCTTCAAATCACGTTGAATTTTTCGTAAAATTAAGGATCACAATACAATGTGCCTCAGCAAGGCTGTAAAAGGATAACTTACTGTCGAAATGATGATTCAAGTGAACTAGCTGCCTTCTCTGAGCCGTGAGCTTTCTTGAGGTCATGAAGAACAATTTCGCTATTTTGATTGCGAAGCTACGATACATCGGTAAAGTTTTTTAACGGTCGATCCGGCCGAGGTCTAGATGCCTGGTCGGGCAAGAGTCAAGCCAGCCGGGAGGTAAACAAAAGGTAAGCAAAAGGTTGCGTAGCTTTGTAGTTAATCCTCCCGGCTTCGTTGACTTTTGTACTCGTGATAAACAAGGATGCACGCACAAGCACCCTAAAATAATGTTTGTATGGAAACATTACCTTTATGAATTTTTTATTGGTAAGAAAAATCGCAAAAATTAATCATCACGTTACCTTATAAAATTCCAAAGTTCAATCTAACTGCCAAGTTTTCTTTCAAAATATAAAGTAGAATCAACGCTAGTAGTGTTCCCTCAAAATGTACCCCACACCCCAGTCCGAGGAAGGGACGAAATGGTAGTCTGAATAGTGTTAAACAAAACCACGATTTATATGAAAATGATGGTGTATAGGACAATAGTTAATTAATGCTCAAAGACCAAACACAACGATAAGGCCATCACCACGACAACTGTATGTGTTTCTCGTCGCCAACCGACCCAATTTTCGCAATTTTACAACTTGGGAATGACAAAGCAAATTGAGCAAAAACTACAATAATTTGTTAAAATTGCTCAGAGATAACAAAGGCCAATAACAATACAGATTTACACGAGTGCCGGGGTTTTGTTAGATTCCACATCTAACAACCTCTCGGTAACATTTTAAAGGTAAAATCTCAACAATTAATTACGCATATAATCGGCATTCTTCCAAAACCCTGAGGGTATGGAAATAGTAATTATCGGTAAGGCATTGTGACACGACAACCCGTTTCAATAATTTTTGCTGCTTTCAAATTTGGGACCTCTTCGTGGTTTTTTTAATTTTGCCGACCGTCCGACCCTCTTTTGGCAGTCATTCGACTGCAAACAATGAAATATATGGGGTTTGCCTAAAGCTAGTAAATATCATCGTATTCCTAATTTGTTTTTTGCTGATGAAATTTAAAGAAAATAAAGATAATAAAAATGATAATACTTGATAAACAAAAACAGTTTGTTTTGACCGGGTGAAAAATGATTCAAAAGGAAAAAATTAAACACTCGAATATCTAAAAAAGCACCTTTTGACGTTGCTATTTTTATGGAGCAAAACAATTCTTATTTATAAGTTTGGGTCTTAAGGTTACTGAACACCTTGAGCGATGTTTGTAGTTTTCATACGATATCTCGCCTGATATTTATCACAGACCCACAAACCTGTATATCACTAAAAAGCTTCTAAGATTCTCTGTATGAATATTTAAACTATATTTGTATATTGATATATTGGTATATTTGTTATCGTTAGGACGAACTGATGCTCTATTTTCGATATAATGTTTTCCCTTTATGAAGTCAACAGTAGTTCAGATCTTAACTTCCACTAGTGTTTATTACTTTTAAACTACGTCAAAGCGTGCCGATTAAAACCGTGTCGGCGATTTTTGTTTGTGAAAACCGATCATTTTTTACATTTCTCTGAGAGAATTGCAAATATATTTTGGCGAGAGGCGCAGAAATCTGTTAATAGAAAGTCAACCAGGACTTCTTTTCACATTCGAAGAGACGGTTTTTATTTTTAAATATGACTCTATAGTTTTGCCAAATTTCGTCGCAAAGTAACAGAGATTCAGCAAGCATTAATATTGTTTTACAACCTTCATTTGTGTAAGAACTGGAACCGAGAAAAATGCGTTTGAACAATGGCCGTGTAAGCTTCCCGACTGCCGGTAAAAAATTTCGATTTGAATTTGCTCGCGAACGAAATTAGCTCATTATTCGAAATATCTTTCTCAATAAAACAACATAATTGTTTTTTTTTCAATTTTCAGTTTTTTTTTTTACATTTCAACCTGTTCAGTAACCTTAAAGGGAGGCTTAAACCTAAAAAAGAATCATTTTTTGGTCCAAACCAGAGGGTGTGGGGGTTACTGAAGAGTAACTATATCACTGGAACCAAAAAGAAAGGAAGCAGGGCAGGGCATGAAATCATTGTAGGTGATGCCTAATAATCACGTGATGCATCCCGCATTTATGTACTTTACTTTAGCAAAAGCCAGGGCGTCAGTGAGTGCTTTTTTTTTCAAAAAAAAAATTCGCTATTTTGATCAATATTTTGACCACTTGCGGGTGCCTGAGCTCATCATAAAGGATGTAGAAGGCTTAAACCCTGTCAGTGACGAAGAACTTTTCATTGGCACTGTGAATAGAAAAGAAAATTTTTGTTTTGCTTAACCGCTAAGAACAGTTCTGTCTATTCATGGACAAAGTGCCCTTAAGCAGGTGTGTCGAGTCTTTAAGGTCACAATATTAATGTTTAAAATTCTCATTGAAGGATAAATAAAATCAGTTGTATATTTTGTCCAAATACAGACCTGAGACTTGAACATAAATAAAAAATGTACGTAGTCTGACTTTTCCCGCACGAAAAATCACAAAATTGCCATGGTGCAATGCGTCCAAGTGTCAACAAAATGGCGATCTAGCTGTTGCAGTTGCTTGTAAAAAACAGATTACAGCGACCAGATTTTGAGACGTCTCATAAAACCAATTGCAAAGCATAAAAGATTAAGAATTGTTCGAAAGTGCTAATTACCTAAATGGAGTAATACACGGGGAATTTTGGACTTTAAAGAGCCTTGTTTCGACGTAAATTTTGCTGTTTATCTTTTCTTAATATTATAAAGGAAATGGAATATTGCACTAAACCTTTCAGTTTTGTGTCCCATGTCTGTACGTTGCAAAAGTTTCGGAATATTTTTTCACTGCAGTATACTTCCGTTTTGCTATGTTTAGATTTACACATACAGGTTTTGGCCATTAAAATGTGATATTGAGTGAGTTTGATTTTTTTCTTAATTTATGGCATGCTTTAATGTTTAAAATACTACTCAGCTGAAGTAATCTTTCATAAAATTTCCCTCTTTTCTTGCTCGGCTTCTGACTACATCTGTCAATTTTTTAAAGTCATGTTTCAAAATTTCATTTCTTCTCGTGGATTCGGACTAAGGTAAAACTATATCCCAGAGAGCACTGCATAAACATTACTATCAACATAATATGAGAGGTTTTTTTTTCCCAAGTGGACCTTTAAGAATGTAAACAAATGAGTCCCATTTGTTAGCTAAGGGAAACAGTAAAATAAACATTTTTTGGTCTCTATCACTGACTATATTCGCTAATGATATTACGTTACAAAATGAATGGTATTTGAAATTGAATTAGATGTTTAGGTTAAGTCGCATCTTATATATAAGCAAACATTTTAGATAGTCACTTTCTTTATATATCTTCAGATTGCAAAGACATGAGAAGATCTGGTGAACTGAGCTCTGGAGTTTACACCATCGACCCTGATGGAGGAGGATCATTTAATGTGTTCTGTGACATGGACACTGATGGAAGGGGATGGACGGTGATACAACGGAGGAGGGATGGGTCGGTTGATTTCTATCGGGGGTGGACACAGTACAAATACGGGTTTGGGTCTCTGACTGGCGAGTTCTGGTTGGGGAACGACAAAATTCATCGACTGACTACCAGCAGGAACAGCATGCTACGGGTGGACGTGGAGGACTGGGGCAGGAATAGAGCGTACGCCAAATATGGCAATTTTAGAGTGGATGATGAAAATAACAAATACCGTCTGACCGTAGGCTCCTACTCAGGTACAGCGGGTGACTCGTTAGCTTACAGTAACGGGATGTTCTTTAGCACGAAAGACCGGGACAACGATCAGTACTATACCCACTGTGTTATGTCTATCCACAAAGGTGCCTGGTGGTACAAGGACTGTTCCCACTCCAACCTGAACGGCCAGTACCTTGGCAACACAGTGGATGACAAAGGGATAGGCTGGGTAAACTGGAAGAGCAACAGACTCTCCATGAAGAGGTCAAAAATGATGATACGTTCCTAATAACATTGAATTATAAAATATTAACAACAACAGTTTTAATTTTTATAATTTTCATTACCATTGTCAGCGTTATCGTTCTCACCTTCATCGTCATTATTATTATAATTATTGTTATCATTATTAGTATTATTATTGTTCTTATTATTATTACTACTGTTTTTATCAGCTAAAATTAAAGTATTTTTTGCCCCAACACTTTCTGACTATTTGTAATACTTTAACATTGTTAATTGTAACAATTGACACCAAACTTTGTACACAGTAAATGGCCACGTATTTAGCCTTAGTAAATAGTTTATAAATAGTTTATTAAGTTTGTGATATGAATTACACAAGGTTTTATACAAAACTCAATTAATTTAAGTTGTGGCAATTGCTGTATATCTAGCTGTTTTCCCAATTTTTGACAGTTTCAGATTCACAATGTTTTGGTTTGTTTAGGACACAGGAATAAATATCGTCCAACTTGTAACCTTCGTAAGCTTTGAAACATGGTGCACATGGCCGCAGGGACTGTTTTACTTTTTTCATTTTACTACGTCATTACAATGTCTCAGCCGCCCTACATTGTGTCGAAGGGTAACACCCGCAATTTCTCTATTTCCCTTAGTGAAATGATCGTCTGATCTGTCTAATATTGCTGATTGAAAGCATTGTCTAGAATAGCGAATGAAATTAAATTGATCCCTTTTACTGAATGCCTACTTTCTCTTTCTTCTATGCTCTCTCAGCCTCTATCTGTTTCTATTCTTTGTTTTAAAAGAGAGTTGCGCAAATGGATTTGTTACACTGACGTTTCTCTGCCTCCAACCCCTTCCCCCACACCCCGCCTTAGAAACGTTACACTAATTATCGATAAAATGTTAATCTAGTTTAAAAAAAAAAAAAAGAGTTGAAAAGGTGTTGCAATTTCCTTGCGTTACTGCACTATTATGTATATTTTTTCTTTTATTTTTCTGTAATTATTGTAAATAAAAGTTCGATTTTTTCCACGTTGGTGTGCAGAGAAATTCAAACTCTCATCGAACAGACACTTTATATTGTACTAAGCTAATAAATAGACATTACCCACTTGGCTAGCAAGCTGGCTGTTGAACGTTTAGCATCTAATTGGGAAAGTCATTTGTTAATAAAGAAATCAATTCATAAATTGAAAATATATTGAAAACTTGCCTGACGTTTTAAACAAAGAGAGAATAACACTGATTAAATTAAAACACTGCACTCAAATATTCCAAAGTCTGTATAAACTTAAAGTATGAGAACAAAAAATGATTGCTCTCTGTTCTCAAAATGTCGGGAAGAAAGACGAACTTAGTGCACCTGAATACCACCTTCTTTCTACGATCATGACCGGCATTGAAGGCCTATGATCGCCTAAAAGTCGAAGGTTATGCTCATCTAGCTTACGGTAAATTGTTGACTCAACTTCGTACACGGAGACACAGAAGCTCAACAAAAAGCCTTCAACAACGATAACACATGGTTTGCGAAAACTCATTCTCTGTAGTCTGATAAACGAGCCGCTTCTTAGACGTGTGTAGCGAGACAAGCTGCTGGAGAATCGCACAGTATAACATGAGTTGTCTCTCAATTATTTTTGTTGCATTACTTTTCGCAATGGATTGCGCCATTCTATAGTGTATCATCCCTCCAGAAACGTTTTGTCGTGATTTCAAGGCCGTTTTTCTAAGAGCGCATGTGCACAATTATCGTATTGTTCTAAATCAAGTTTTCCCCAGTCTACCTCAAGCCCATTGCAAGCTGCTGAGATCGCGTTGGAGTATGACCCTAAACATCGGCAACTTGTAATGCTAAAATTTCAGGCGCTGCGAGATAAGTCGCTGTGAAATTTGCATTCCGTATAACACTGCTTCAAAGGTAAAAGTCACGACAAGATTTTCCGTTTAATGACGTTTTTAGCTTTACTTGTAATAAAATTCTTGCTGAATTATTAACAGTTGTTTCTATGAAACATCCATCCCTAAAACAAACACCTTACATGGAAGACAACTACAAGGTTTTTGACTTAGAAATCAAAATAAAAACTTTTTTTGAATGTTATGTGTTGCTGTACTATCTCTGGTTAATACCGTTATACCAATTAAGAAAGTAAGAGATAACACAAAAATGAATAACCTGTAAAATTACAAATATTTATTGTGAATGTTGTTTCATGATGCAAAATTCTTTAACACATGCAATGTTGAAATATTTTAACTTTCTAATTAGCAGTTCTTGCAATCTACCGACCTAGCAAATATATAAAATTCAAGAGTAAAAAGAGTCCGGTGCCGGGTTGTTGAAACTGATGGCTGCTTAACTTTAACCTTTAAGCGCTTTACATTCAACAAAAAATCCTGGTTTGAATTTATGGAAGTCTCAGTGGTCGAATGGAACACGACATTACGAAACGGTAGGTGCTCAAGTACGTGGAAGGGATTTAGCACTGCCGAGGGCATGGAACGAGAAAATACAACTGGATGGAAGCGACCAAATAGAACGCAACATTTTTGAAAAATACCAGAGCTACAACTCTTAGAACAAGCTTCAGAGGTTGTTTAAGTTTTCGAAAATCTTTCTTGAAATCCCGGTGTTCCATTTGAATTCGGACCAGAATTACCAATTTTTTTGTTGAATGGAAAAGCGCCCTTGGTTTAAGCCAAAAGCCAAGTAGCAGTTTGTTCTAAAAAATATTTACAGTTCTGTAAAATTGTTCAGATTTTCCAAGAAAAAGAAATTGATATAGTTCCAAAGCTATTGCTAAAATGTGTATCTACAATGATGAAAACAAGTACATGGATTAAATTTGTTTGCACCGAGCAGGAAGCAACCTTCGTCATCCTGTTCACTGCACTAGTATGATATGCTAGCCACTAATCCACCAGGAACCACCCGGTAGTAATCAGCTATAGAATACAGAGGTGATGAAACTCAATACGTAAGGATTTGGGGCCGTTGGTGTTAAAAAAGGACAAAAAATCATTGCGTGCCCTCATTGAAGTTTTACCTTCCCCGACCTGTCTGAAATGCCATTAGCATTTTTTTTTCTAAATTTATTTGTGTTATTATACGGGCTCCAACATTAAAAGAAAAAGAAACGTTTGCAATAAATCAATAGATTTCTTCGGTAGGAATCGAAGCGGCCGCCGGATAAACTTTATTCAGTGCAATTTAAAAAAAAAAAAAAAACGTACTGAAAAGTCTGTTCCTTGTTTAAAAACTTCTCTGCATGCTTCTTGGCTCCACCCCCTCCACACCAAAACTGTTGAGTCTCGTTTCCAGGCCCTGCTACAGCACTCCTTTTTTCAAGACAGCGCGAAAGTTTGAAGCAATGGCGGACTGTTCTTTTCATGTTTTGGTATATATAAAAACAGTTGTGTAAATCTGAGAAAAAGGTTCAAAACTTTTGCGATGTTTAACTTTGTTTGGACCCAGTTAAGACACACAAAGCTAACGGACATAACTACGATATTAGGTCTAAACATTAACCTCGCTGCTTCAAAACCTGGACTGTAAGAGGGTGTGAATGGGGTTAACTGATTACTGAGAATGGCCTAAAATTTTAACTGATTACTGAGATTCGACAAGATTTTTAACTGATTACTGAGAATAAATACTTAAGTGATTACTGAGAATTGGCTTAGTTTAATTAGAATCTTCTTTCTAAAAATATATAGAACGAATTATTTGTAAACTACAACAACTGCAACTTGTCGCATTGAAGTTTTAAAAGGATGTTTCTTGGACTCTTAATCTCTTAGACCACTTGCCATGCATTTATCACGTGCAAACAAGCGCAGTGAGTCAAATACTCGCCGCGCTGTGTCACTATCTTCTGATAGTCTCGGCGGTTTCCATTTATGGGATCGCCAAAGTAAATAAGAGTTTTTTTCCACGGAGATAAAAGTGCAGTCGAAAGGTACCGGAGCCGTGTACCATTAGTTGCAGTTTATTTCAGTTTATTTATTTGCCAGAAAGAAAAAAATATATATACATACAGACATTCAAAATATTACAAAAATGTTACTTAAAGGTTGAGGAGTAACATAAACTATAAGTAAAAGAATTGAAAGTATGTTTCTGGCAAGGAAGCTCTGATAGAAACAGTGGGTCAATGACGTCATCATGACGACACAAGTGATGATGTCATATTGATTTCGCACCTTTTTGAAAAATATAAATATAGGCTTTTCTAATTAACAATTAGATTACAAGCTCGAGATTTCTATCGCGAGCAATCAGCGTGGCATGTGTCCAAGACCTGTAGCAATTTGCACATGACCTCATGGAAATGTTCTTGCTCTCGACTATGATTTCGATACAGCCACATCCAAACTGACAAGTGTGCGTCTGCATCAACAAGGTGATGTGTGAATCAAAAACAAGGCTTGAAAGATGCAAAGGACCTCTGTTGTACCAACATCATTCATTGCAGAGCCTGGTTCGGGAGCTATCTCTATTTTCGATTTTGAGAAACGCGTACAAGTTGACGTGAAATCGTTAAAAAAGAAACCCGACCTGATCAGCCATCTTTAGCGTTTTGGCATTAATATGGAAACGTACCAACGTTAAGAGAGAGGCTGAAGTAACATTTAAAACAAATCACTGAAAAGTTACAACGATTAGACCAGGTACTGTTTCTAGCAAGACACAAAAATCGCTTGAATTGTTGAAGAAAGGATTGTGT
>JAODFW021037126.1:0-17039 GCA_027575235.2 Palythoa mutuki | reverse complement strand
CTTCTTTTATATGAAAATGTAAAGCGCATTTGGGCATTTATGGAAAATGCGCTATATAAATTCACTATTATTATTATATTATTATTATTACGTTTTGGTGTCTTCATAACGCCATTGTCAAGTGGAAACTAGGTTTAACAATAAGGTTGAACTTGCAGGTAGATAGTTTGTAAAAGAGGTAATAATATGCAAAGAACTTTCTATATTTAGAATTAGAGAGGGTGATTTCTCTCTAATAGATAACATTTCAAAAATCAAACAGGTAAACTTGTTGTTATAATTTTTTAAGATCTAGCTGGTTCTGATGTTATTTGGTATAAAATCATGTTTGTTTTTGAAATGCTTATTTGACTTATTGCGGCACCTACACGAACGCAGTGAACACAAACTACCAACTTCTAGCATCTACAGCTAAATCCCGATAACTCGAACCCTCGGTAACTCGAACCCTCGGTAATTCGAACCCTCGGTAAGTCGAACCCTCGATAACTCGAACCCTTGGTAACTCGAACCATCGGTAATTCGAACTGTCGATAACTCGAATTCCCCGCTAACTTGAAGCAAAACCGATTTCCCTTGGATTTGCTTCATATTTTTACTGTAATTTTAACCTCTCTAACTCGAAACCCCTACAACTCAAAACCCCGTTAACTAAAAGCGATTTTTACTTCCCTTCAGTCACTTTTTTTTGTAATTTTACCCTCGATAACTCGAAGTCGATTTTTACTATTTTTCAAATTAATTATTTGAATAGATTTTTCAACAAATGTTAAAGTGAGCTTCAGCACTAAACATTCTGAAGAGCAGCTACTTTATCTGTAGTACTTGTGGTTTTCATGCTTGTATTTTGTTTTATCGTTTTTATGCTGTTACATTGCTAAACACCAATGAGCAAATGACACAGTTGGTGAAGCCGGTATGAATCATGCTCAGCTTCGTTTCGTTTCGTAGGAGGAACAATTCTACATTACAATTGATAGAACTCTTGCAATTAAGCATATACACGCTTTTTTTATCAGAACAACTTTGTAATAACAAGGATCAAATTTGCCAGAGCTGAAGCTTGATAATTAGGAAAATTTTTGTGCTAGAAAAGTAACTGAAACTTAGCGATACAGCATAAAACATAAAAACATTCACTGTAAAGACTGCTCCACAAACAATGAAGGTAGTTCGCCTCTAAATTCAGCCGTATAACACATGTGTGGCGCAAGGCGTTTCATTTTCCAATACCTTGTTTCATTTTGTTTTTTTTGACAAAAACTGCTTACAGAAATGAGAACAAATTAAGAACAAATTGAGGCTGAAATCGCCAAAAAAATTAAGAACAAGTGAACCTGGGCGAAATTTACTGGTTCTTGTAAAAAAGCGTGTACCGGAAGTTCAACTGTATACAGTATATAAGCATTCCAAAAATGAACAGTAATTAATTGGAACAAGATGCAAATACAGCAATCGTACCTGGCATACCGATGAAAACTGAGATGGATTGAGTAGCCGACCGTCTAAGCCAAACGTTATAGTGGCAATGTAGATGATGATACAACCAACTACAGTAATGTTGTTCAGACGAGGGCTGCTCATACGGATAAATCTAGGAGAGTGTAACAATGAGCTTAGTGTACTTGTCACTTTTTATGTGAAAAAGGAAGCTGATAAACGTTCATCGAACCTAAACTCAAGGTCTTAAAATAACTGAGGGGAAGTTGCTGTCTTTGCTCTAACATCTGTAAATGGTTAGACCTTCACGTCTTCTCGGATAAGGACGTTAAACCGTAGGTCCAGTCTCTCAACACTACCAGAGGTCTTAAAAGAACCCACACACTTATCGAAAAAAAACGGGGTAGTGATCTCGATGTCGTGGTCTCTCTGTTTCACAGCCTTAAATCTAAAACCCTCAACTGTTCGTCCTGTACATTAGTGTAAAGCGCTAAGAGCATCATGTTTGAGCGCTATATAAATATATTATTGTTATCATCATCATCGTCTTCGTCGTCGTCGTCATCGTCATCATCATCGTCGTCATCAAAAATACAAGCCTACCTTTTATCTCCGCAGTAAATGTTAAAAATCAGGAAACCAAATGCCGTCGCTATTCCAAAACCAGATATCGTGGAAAATGTGTAAAATAAAGATGGTGAAACTGGGACCAGTTTATACTCCACAACCACTCGATCAGTTGGAGGCGATCCGCCTGCAGGAGGTAATCTTGTAAAGTTCAAGAAATTCTCATGTATAAAACATTTTACGGCCAAAGTTTTACATGTGATTTATATTACACGCAAAAATGTTAAGCCGCAGTTACACGTTGAGACGTTTAGCTGAAACTTGTGTGAAACGACTATGCGAAACAAGTTTCAACAGGCGTTGCACCGTGTAAAGCCGCTGTTACACGTTGAAACGTTTAGCTGAAACTCGTGTGCAACGACGAGCGAGACCAGTTTCACCCAATTGATGTTACACGGTGAAACTCTTGTTTTCATCTCCACTGCAATCGTTGTAACTTTTGCAAAAGTAGAAAGCGGTTCTACTTTTCATGAAACCTGTCTCACAACGGAAGTTTAGAAAAGTTTCAAGAAACCGACTATGTTACACGGTGCAACACCTGCTGAAACTTATTTCGCATCGTTGTTGTGCACGAGTTTCAGCTAAAAGTTTCGAAGTGTAACTGCAGCTTAACATAGTCGGTTTCGTAAAATGGTTTTGAACTTCTGTTGCGAGATGGGTTTCACGAAAAGGAGAATCGCCTTCTACTTCTGCAACAGTAGTAACGATCGCAGTGGCGACAACAACAAGAGTTTCACCGTGTAACACCACTTGCTGAGACTGGTCTCGCTCGGTGTTGCACACAAGTTTCAGCTTTCAAAGTTTCTACGTGTAACAGCGGCTTTAATTTCGGTTAACGGAAAGCAGTGTAGGCGCCGGTGTTTTGAACAGTGACATATTACGGACACTTGAAGTGCTGGTGAAAGAGTAACTTCGTTTTAAATTTCAAATCCTCTTAGAAAAATCCTGTACAAAAGAGCTAAATACTTACAAGAAACACAATAGTTAGTGATCACAACACTGGCAGCGAACGACGTCACGAGATTCAGAAGAAATGCTAAGATGGCGGCATCCAAGCCAGACTATTTATCGCTGTTTTCAATAATTATGTCCCAGCTGTTGTGCAAGATATGGCAAAGAAAATTTTCACACAAGTGTACAGTAAATACTAAGATAAGAATAGGTTGTAAAAAAAGTTGAATTCTCCTTTAACTTTTTGCAATTATGTTTACTAAAATCTATACTGCTTTCAGTCAACCAGAACTAACATTTTTGCGTGTAATGTAAATCAACTAATACAAGTAGAGGTCGTAAAAAGTAGAGGTCTTCTTCAATACGTTTATGCCAATCAATACGAATATGATACTAAAATAATTGTAGCATATTACCAATAATAGTTTTGAGTTTTTGTTGTTTCGTGCACGATCACGAATAGCATTACAACAGCAACCACACAGGTAAAACGAATTTGACTACGGCTATGTAAAATTAAAATAACGATTACAATAGACCAATGTCAACAGCTGAATCTTTTCTGACATCATTGTTTACATCCTGCTTCATTAGCTTTAGGTAAAGAAAGAACCAAAATTAAAAGCAATGGAGTTTAAAACTTGAGAAAGGGAAATAAATTGTGGTTAGAGTCCAAAATTTGGTTCTGTACAAGCAGATTGAAAGAAGATATCGGTGTCCGAAAAACCGCAAAACAACTGGGTGGTAAAACCACTGACGAGTTCTTACATTCTTTGTAAATTTACAATATTCAAAGCTGCATCACAAGAACAGTAACTAAGTTACAGGTTTCATTTTTTCATAAGAGGCTTATTTTGGAAAGCTCTTTTAATATTCAGTACTTCTCAATTTGTATCTCAGTTAGAAAGAGAAGCCCGTATGCTAATGAGGCAAGAAATGTAAACAAAGATTCACCAATACATTAAAATTCTAAATTCGATCCAAGGCTCAGGGGAATATTACAAAACATTTTGTTTTACTGATTTCCCTTAACCTTGGACCTGATTTGAATTTTAAATGTATCAAAATTGGGCTGTTGGGACTACCAATGTAAATACCAAGGCACAGTACCTTTCCAGTGAATTTTGTGACTTTCATTAAGGATTAAAACGCCGTCATCAATAATACCAACTTTTACTTCTTTTCCATCTGTGTAAAAATGAGAATGCAGTATAAAAGGTTTGTAGCATCTTTTGATTTCTAAATTGTGATTTGAACAGTTTTTAAATCAACTGTTTAAGTTGAACTTTAGTACTGGTTATGTGCCTGTTATGGAAGAGTTTAATTGTTTAGTGTTAAAAGTAGTATAGTGTAAAACGAATTACCCCTATTTTGGGACTTAAATGGAGTACACATATGAATTGTCTTCGGCTGATGTTATACCATATGAATAAAATGGCGCATACATAAATTATTTAAATATAGCGTCATATTTCATTAATAATATGCGCCGCATCCATAAATCATTTCTTAAATTGTAGTCCTAGCTCATGAATAACATGGGTGCCTGTATAAAATCATTTCTTTTGTTTTAAAACTATTGTTTCACGGTGAAGTCATGTTTTTATTTTTGTTTCGTTATAAAGACGCTATAAAGCTAGTAGAGACGAGCCGTGCTGACATTTGTAATTCTTTTTTAGCAAACAGTGACATAAAAACGTTTTATTTCATGTATCACATGAATTTCGTTAAGTAAAGCTCATTTGTATAAATACGTAGGCTATATTTTCACATGTGAAGAACTAGATATAACCTATCAGAACGGCGTATAGCCACTTTCACGTGTGACAAATATAACCAATCGGCAAACGAGTTTACGCGCTTCGACCAATCAGATCAACAACATTGCATGCAGTAGCTTTCTGGATTTTAACGGTTTCATGATTGGCATCAACTACGAATTTTGTGTGAGAAAATGGCTGCCGCGGAAGTTTAACAACAACGATTTTCAACTGTGAATTGTTCTACTGATAATTATACACAGCTAAACGAAAATAAGAACACTATTAGAAAACCCATAGGGATGTTTTGTTGCTGAAAAGATCCTCTGGTCGCAATTGAGAGCAAAGGAGATTGAAATTTTCGTAGCAAAAGCACCGGACAAGTAGATTGCTAATTTTTTCATTCAAGTAAGTTCTCGCAAAAATGTCGTCGATTCAGATCATAATTACATAAAAGACATTTTCAATTGTTCTCTGTTTACTAGGATCGTTAAAGTTTTAAAAAGCAACATTTTAATTCAGGCTTTTCTCATTTTAAAGCAACCTGCCAAAACTTGTCGCGATCGTGTTTCCAATTCTATCGATCTTAAAATTTTGTATGTGGTTTTAATTACTTGCTTTGTTCATATCAAAAACAATTTTAATGAGAATTCTTATGATACATGTAATAAACAGTTCACTACACAGTCAAATTTCAATATTCGAATCGACGGTAGATTTCAATATTCGAATTTTAACTGAAATTTGAGAACCTCGAATGACTGAATAATTGAAATTTTGAATAATCAAGTTAATCTTTTTTCCTTGGAGGAAATGTTTGAGCTGTTTTGACTGTAAAAAAACGTGACTGCATCATTTTTGGCAAAGGGAGGACATTAGCACACTTCCTCAGCAGGGAAATATAAAGTTTGGAAATACTAAGCTAGCTAAATCCTTTTACGACCCTAAGTGGCCCATTGTAGCCGGTGCTTATCTCCGGTTTCTGTAGTGTTAAGCGGATGAGAGTCATTGCCTCCCCCTGGACGGGACACTAATCCATCGCAGGTTAGCCCCCAGCAGAAGCTGGTAGTCATTTTACCGACCTCGAGAGGATGGAAAGCTTATCGAGTCAACTTTGGCGGAAAAGAAGGTCACACAATTAAATGTTCAACACTCGGCTGAGTCGGGGGTCGAACCCGGGACCTTGTGGTTAGAAGGCAGAGATCTTACCACTGTGCTAACCACGCCGTCAAAGTGTCTTGTTCAAGGACACAATACAGTGGTCTGGTCAGGTTTCAATCTCATTACAATAGATCTAGAGTTGAGCGTTGACTGGAAAAAGTCAGTCGAACTGTCTCAGGACAAAACAAAGTGGTCAGGTCAGGGCTCAATCTCATTATAGAGTTGATTTGACTGGAACAAGTCGGGTAAGGGGCTGCAAGGACACAATACAATGGTCTGGTCAGGGTTCAATCTCCTTTTTGTACTGTTGATTTCTGGTTGTGTCTTGTTGAAAGATACAACATAGTGGAACTCACGACCTTGGGAGAACGAGTAACACCGCTGACCGCTTTAGAGTTGCTCGGGCACTGCGCATGTGCCGCCGACTCCCCTTCAAAACACAATATCCACAGAAATCCGGTTATTGTAAAGATACGAAAAGATCTAGAATATCACGCAGCCTCTAATATTAATTATACATTTACCAGACCACTGTATTGTGACATTGAACAAAACACTTTACCTGTGTTACTTCAGTCGACTTAACAGAAATGCACCAATTGCGAAAACGAAATCGAAGTTCTGCTCACCCGCGCGACGAATTAGTGTTTCATCCGTGCAGGAGGAGTCAAAGACTTCCATTCCCTTTATCTGTCTTGTTTCAATTGACTCAATAATAATCATGTATTTATTTGATACTAACATATACGACATTCAAACCGAAATAAAAAAAAACTGAATTAAAACACTCGTCCGAAAAAAAAATGGTATATGCCCCGAGCGGGAATCGAAACCTCGTCTCCCTGTTTTCAAATCAGGAGTTCTAACCACTACACCATCAGGATCACCACGCTGGCAACGTAGCAGTTTCATGATTAGTTGAGTTGGTTAGTGCGTGAGGATTCATTGGTCCAATTATATACATTTGAGTGAAATGCAAGTGCGTCAAAATACTGTATTACTGTAGTGTGCTTTACCTCTGTAGGGCTCAGATCAACTGTATGATACCAGTGTGAAGCTTAGCCTGCGCCGCAGACACTCTATACCTCCGGTATAAATCAACGATTGAAAGAGCTTGGGCTAGCTAGAACGCAGGCTTTGTCAAGCTAAGGATTTATAAAACAACAGAACGGCTCAGCCCAAGCCTATTTACTATTTATCTTTTTGTTGTTCAGTTGTAGTATTTCATACCATAGAACAACAAACATAAATATAAACCAAAACGAATTAATAGAAGCATATTTTTGTTTTGTGTTTTGGATATTCTGGTCAGTGGGTGGTATTATTGGGTTAGGGTATCTGCGAGCAATGGCACCTCACTGCTGCAGAGGAAGTAGAAGCCATTTCCAACAGATAAAGCGTCAACAATAATTAAAAATCAATTTTCACAGAATTATCATTTGTCTAGACCAAAGATCATGACACACAAACAAAAACAAGAGAAAGCCGCGGCGGCTTATTGTGTATGAGAGACTTCCGGAACAGCTAGGTGCAGAAACGATAGTGTAAAGTATGGTCTGTAAAACAATTTATTTTGAAAATGACGTTAGCCGGCGTCGAAACATCTTCAGACAGACATGATATCGCTAAATTTTGCAGTTAAACTTTTGAACAAAAATCGTCTTATCCGTATTTTAAAAATCGTTTTCATTTAATCTTATAAGCTAGTTTGAAAACCCTTGTGCCATCGCACAGGATAAGTTCTGCATTATTGCTTCTGTCATACACCATTTTCATGAAGATATTTCATGCCACGACGGATGTTAGACTTATTTTTTTCAGTTGCCTGTTTTACTTTGAATTGTTGAATGTTGCTTTTTTTCCCACTCTCATATCACAGTTGTAACATTCACACTTTACTTGATTTTTTTGTTTGGAAACCAGCAGTTTTTTAGTAGCTGTAAGGCCAGGTCCGCTACACGGACAAGATGGAAATATCTTTCCACGCGGCTGCTAACAGTCAGGCACGTGTGTGAACGGGTAATCCGGCTAGACGCTACCCATGTGACCTTGGCCGGTCGTGCCGGACGTTTGTATCCGACACGCGTATGAACAGAGTTTGTGATAAAATTTCACACTTGTTGCACGTACGCTTTACTCCTTATTGTTTTAAGCCCGGTTTCCATATAATCGCTCTCGTCGCTACTGTCGCTACCGTCGCGAACAAAATTATTCTGCGACAGGAGCGACGGGAGCTCTTAGGTTTCCATATAATCGCTACGATCGCGACTAAAATGGCTATAACGACCGAGGTGGTCTGCCGCCACCGACATCATCTTCGAAACCTTGTTTTGGGAAGTTACCGACGTTTTGCGAAAACTTATGTGTGGATGAAACTATTCAAGGTTTCAGAAATCATTTGGAAGGTCTGAAACGGCATTACTTCCCGATCCTGAGGAATGTGTGAGATTTTCTGAAAAGCAAACGTTCGAAATGTCAGCTTTTCTATATTCTTATGGCGATGATAATTTATTCATCGTATCTTACCACGAGTTTATAATTCATTACACTAGGAAGCACAAAAACTTTAGCAAGTTACCAGTAGTGCGCATAAGCAGAAGTTGTGATTTTAATTGAAAGCGAGTAGCGCCGAGTAGCGTCAATTCCAGGAAACGTTGCCCAGCAAAGCTGAAGTCACAAATGATTTTAATCATTGTACAATACAGTATATAATACAATAATTCAATTTTCACTCAAAACCAGATTCTGCCAAAGCAAAATCAAACCATACAGAATGCTATGAGACCCTGTGAAAACATCAAAGTACTTAGCAACGCGCAAGCCTTAGTTACGACTGAAAGAAGTTCGCCGAAACAAAGATGGCTGCACTACTACAGCTATACAATAAACAAAGTTACATACCGGCTGTTAAACTTCTATTCTAAAGAAGTGTAACTAACATAAACAATTTGTATAAACTGCTCACACAATGGCAAACTCCAGATGTCGAAACAATTTTTTACTTGTTTTTGCAACTTTTGAGGTTTATCAACTCCAGCTTCCGGTTCTACATGAACTAAAATGACTCAGAAAGGTGCTAATTGTCCGGGGAGGTGAACTCAACGTGAGAAAATTCAATAAATATCTACCCCCTATATAGTTGACGCCTTGTTTGTATCGCACCGCAAGCACAAGTCCTCTAGCCCTTGTTAAAAGTAACTTGATGTGACACCTTATTTATCTCTTGAGTTGGTCTTAAGTTCACGCTAGCACCACCAAAAATCTATCAAAACTTAATCACACAATACATTTTATATCGTTTTTTAAAAAAATAGAATAGATTCAAGTATTTAGGTGTGAAAAACGTCTTGTATGCACCTGTGATGGTGACTTAAAACATGTCACAGTTGCAGCAATTCTGTTATTATCTATGGGTCCATATTTTTAATACTTCCTGTTTAGTTTTCAAAGTTACACGAGAACAAAACACATAGCAGAGATTTAAAGAACTATTTACCATGAATAACGAATGAAGTGATTTTGCTGTTTACTATAAGAACTTCATTACATTAAAGAGCAAAGTTTCCTTAAGAAAGAACACGTCTCTATAAATAACGCCATTGCAGTGGTTGCAATATTTAAAAAATGCAATTCCTAACCAAACAGCGATATTTTTTAAACGATAATTTTGTCTTTACTAGCTCAAGCCATAAAGTTTGAAACTCCCGTGCCTTTAGTATAGTCTGTCCGAGTGCAACTTCCCGTAATGCTCTATTTTTAGAGATAAGAACAACCCTTAAAATAGTCCGGATAAGCACGGAAACTTTTGAGAGTTCTAGCTATCAGTCTCAAAAAGTTTTTTTCAAAGCGCGCAAAGCACAGAACTCAGTGTGTACATCAAAATGTCTAATATTTTCAACATCCCGAAGCAAGTTAGATAAATCATAAAAGGAACGCATTTGTGTTATTTTTTTTCAAGTGAAGAAATATCTTAAGCTTAGAGACGCAAAAATGAAAAAATGTTTTGAAAACAGTGTTTTCTTTGTTTAACAAACGTGTTTTTTATTCAAATACACTTGACACTTTCCCTTCAGAAGAATTCCTAATTACTCAATTTGATAATTAAACCACCAAACAGCGTGAAACTTGGCCGAATTAAAACTGTCAATCCAGTAAAAAGAAATAATCTGATTATCTACGTATTCATTGATACAGTGAATTGACTAAACCTTTTTTTAACCGTCGAATTAGGAAAAAACGTTGCACGTTGGAGTTGTTGTTTTAAGATGACAAAGCATTTAGTACTTGTTTTTAGATTTTCAGAATTTTTCTTGAAGTTAAAGGGTTAGAATTTCAATTTTACCTGTTTTTCTTACAAGCACGAGTTTTTTCTTTTGAAATTTTAGAAAAGCACAAGTTTTGCCTTTAAGTTTATGCGCACGTTATTTTTTCACTCTATCGCATTTCGTAGCACCGCCTCCTTTTCCCTCCCATTAACAGTTATCAAACTTAATTATAGCATACTTCCGAAACCATTTCTTCCGTGAATGAAACAAAACTAACAACAACAAGTAACAAAGTACAGGCTACTAGTACTAAAACTCAATCACTTAACATTTTCTATTTTTAAAACAAGGAAAAAATGTACTGCAAATTTATGAAATACTTCCACTATTGTTAGCGTGCACGAGTATCTGAAAATGAATTGAATAAAAAAATTAATTAAGAGATGGGAAGATAAAATGTAAATTGTTCGGCTGGTACTCAAATCATTCTTCTATTTAGTGTAACTCTATACTTATATAAAAGTACCGGCTCGAGCGGTTAGAAGGAATGTGTTTTTTTTCAAGTATACGTACAGAAAACATATCATCAAGCTTTGAGATCAAAACACTGGCTTGTTTTCTCTCAGCAATAATACTCTTTCCATCACTTCATTTTGAACGACGATTTGGCAGTTTCTAAAATTATGTCTTTGTCCTAACAAGGCTTACTCGAAGGCGCTGACAGTTTCATTCAACTTATCTCAGGTTTCCAACGCAGAATAAACGCAGAATACCTGTCAAAGTAATTGAATTAATGTTCTTCGGCTCACTGCTGATTGGCTGAATACAGTGGGTAAATAGTTTAATTAATTAGTCATCAATTTCACACTAAAGGTATAATTTAATGGAAAGTGTCTGTGGCACAGAGACATTCAGGGACTACTAATGCGATTGGCAAAAAAGTTGAAGTCTGCGCTCTACCTCGTGTAGCCAGCAAAACACACAATTTATTAATACTTTGCCTGTTTTTAACATTTTGTTGTCTAAACAATGGAGATAAATGAAGAGAAAGGTACTAAAAAGTCACGTGTAGAGAAACGTACAAGAGGAGGCCCCAGCCAACATGCTAATACAACCACAGCTAAAATGAACCCTTTCTCAATTGAAGCTATTCTAGCCGCACCACATCCGAAAAAAGAGCGAAGAATCAAAACAAATCAGCGACGTTCAACACAGTCGCAAAATCAATCTGATGTCAATTCTGCATTGTCAACACTGGAAACATTTGCAAGCAAAATTCTCAACAATTCTGGAAAGGATGAAGTGTTAGAATCAGAGAAGTTCGCTGAGGAAAGCAGTGAATCTGGTATGTCTTTAGTCAGTGTTGCTATAGTTGTAATTTTGCTTGTTGTATAGTGACTGCTTTGGTTTAAGTTTCTTGCCATTCTTTGCGACCACCGGTAAAAAAACGTGACCTTGAGTAAATGGTGTGCAGGGGGACAAGCTTTCTGTTTGCTTTGGTATCATAGATGTACAATTATCAGTTCTATGAAAATCAGGCTGCATAAGGCATTGAAGTAAACTCAATTAAAATACCTAGAATGGTAACGTAATGTTCTCCTTTAACAGAGAAAAAGGTTCTATGAAAAAAGGCTACTTGATATTCTAACCTGCTAACTTTTGTGTTTTCGTTGCGACCAGTTTATTAATTCGCACCCTAAGCTCGCACTGATAATTAATATAACAATTTTGATTGCAGACTTTGTTTCTATACAAGCTAAACTACAAGCCATTCAAGCCAGATTGAATCAGAAAAAGCGTCGAAAAGCCAGGACTTGTTTCACAAACTATCAAATCTTTGAACTGGAGCGAAGGTTTCTACATCAGAAATATCTCTCCCCAAATGATCGCGACGAACTTGCTCAGTTGCTAGGTCTTTCCGGAGCACAAATTATAACCTGGTTTCAAAATAGAAGAGCCAGATTTAGAAGGGAACTCGAAGAAATGAAAAGTGACATTGAAGCATCAAAAATAATTCCCAACGACCAAGTACTTCATTTGTATAAGAAAATGGAAATTTAGAAATGACTTTTTGACACAAAATTATTCACCGCGAGCCATCTTTTCATTCCACCGTTTTGTGTTGCTTACAATTTTAAATATTCATTCAGATTTACAAACAGTTTTGTAAAATTTATTCATGTATTTAAGAAAACTGAAAAACTTACAAATAATTGATACTAAAAGCTTTAGGAAAAGGATGCTTGTTTTATAAGCAAGTCGTTTCCAAATTAATTGAAAGAATCAAGCTTTTTTAAGAAAGCAACTGAGGGTTGTAAATAAATTGCTGGATTAAAAGATGAAAAGGTTCTGTAATTCTGGTAAATAATGACGATTTCTTTTTCTTTCAGAAATGTATTTGACAACTTAGCTCGAGTGTGTTCGTTTTTCTGTTTTGTTCTAAGATTCGTGCAACTACACTGCGGAAACTTTGAAACGCTATTGTGTAAATCTCTCCGTATATGGTCCATGTACAAGTGTAGCCAATCGTGTACTTGTTGAAATGTTTTCTTAAAATTTCCGGGCAAATTTTGACTTTTATAATTTTGTTATGAAGCAGTGAGGTAAAATGTTTTATTTATTTTATCTAAACGAAATAAATGGACGCTTTTCTGTTTCTCTTCCGACTCCATTACAAGCGACAAGAACCATAAATCAACCAAAACTCCAGTGTGTTTTGTTTGAGATGTCATTGCAGAAATGTGTTGTGCGGCCGCAGAATCAATATTGAATTCTCACACAAATGCACCAAAAGTTTTAGCATACAAACTTTCTTCATAGACTTCTGTTATTTTAAATTTTAATTCTCTACATTGATAAATACTTGCAAGATAGAAAGCTCCCTTAAGTATCCGCGTGTTGGTTCATCGGTGAAGAAGATGGACAACAAATGCCTATTCATTCTTTAATTCCATTATCTGTCAAACATCTAAAATGTCTAAAAGGTTCTTTTGGTTCTTTCACTGTGGAAAAAACAGTCAAAAATTAAAATTTATGGCTTGAAATTAATGAAGTGACGGGACTTAGGGAATTCTTGGTAAATATCAGTGGATATGGGTGTGCTATCGCCCTTATCTGCCATGCACACACTTGCAAAGGAAGCCACACCGCACATCTGAACCTTGATTACCTATCAAAAATGATTTATAAATTAAGGAACCGCCAGAAACACTTTGTATGAAAGTAGACATTATTTCTCAAGACAAAGGACGAAATTCTATCGACCCTTCTTTTTTAACAAAGCTGCAATTACAAGCCAAGCTGCAACAGTTTCAGGGCCAGAACTTGTTTAAGTTGATTTTATGTCATGGAACTATTTTTGAAACGACGGATATCCTGCATGAAGTTTGTTTTACGTTTAAATATGATATAAACGAAAAATAAACACAGCTTCTAGAATAGTTAGCTAGAATATAATATGATATATACACACGCTACCTAGCAGTACGACTATAACATTGTCATTGACATAGCTAGGTCATCGCCAGCATCCTCTCGCATACAACTAAAGAATTTGCAGAAAGATGTGACTAATATTCAAAGAGCTACGAGCATAATTAAAACTGACTTTAAGAAACACATTTTTTATATTTTTTAAGTAATTAATTTTCTCGTAATTTTGGAGAATAAATTAGACTAGCTGATTCGCGTCTTTTTATAAGTAACATTTTTGTTGTGAAAACTATGCGTCTGTAGACAGTTTTAAAAGATAAGGTTATTTTTTCTTGCTTCGTGAAGTAAATAATATGCAAGTTAATTGCATTTCTATTAAAAATGTGATACATCTATTAAGATTTATGGCGACTCTTTCTAGAAACCAATACTACTACCCGGCCTTTTTACACTTCAATTACTAAAGTGCAAGACGCCATTTGATTTATGATGTTGTGAATGACGGGCGGCCGATGGACGCTTGGGCGAAAATCCAAGCGGAAAAAAATTCTTTATTTTGTCAAAGGTCATATGCCATACATCCGACGACAGCCATCTCAAACTTAACCCAGCCTAACAAGACGCGATAACCACAGCAAATAATATCTTCTTCCATCAAGTTTTAGTTTTTTGATTGTCTCAAAAGTGTTGCGGGTTCGGTTTTGCACCTTGACAAGAAAAAGTCATCCATCTTGATTATTGTCTTTCAAAAGAGATAGACGAGCTGGCAATAACCACCCGTACTTTCTGGGAACACACAGGCGTAATACTTCAAACAATTATCTAGTTAAAAATGTATTTTTTTTGTGTTGGATACCGTGGGAAAATTGTGCAAGACTCTGAAATTCTTTTTGTGTTTTAGCTTTTATTGGTACTATAAGCTGCTTTTGCTTTAAACTTCACGAGGTGAAAAGGGAGTATAGTTTTTATAGTTTGTGCGAGCCTTTAAAGATCAATAATTTTGTTAAAGATATTTCCAGGCTTTTCGTTCTAAAACTAGATTTATCCTCGACTGAGCTAAAGTGGCTTTGGAGTTATAGGAGCAAAGTAAAAACAACGTATAAAGGTTGTCTTATAAAAACATTATTTTGTATCTTGAAATAAAACCTCAACAGCCAGCAAAACTTCCAATAACAGCGGCGATAAAATTTTGAAAACTCAACGATACGTGCATAACCTCTAGAGTTCTATTATAGATTTCTATTATAGACTGACTATCCAATCTTTTGAGAGAAACGTTACAACTTTCGACTGAACCAGTAGTTGAAACCCTATATAGTGACCATTCTTTTTGTTTGTTTTTAAGAGTAGAAATTATTGATGTAATTCATTCTACCTTTTGAATTAGTTGATGAAACCTTATGCAGTGACCACTTGTTTTTTTTCGTCTTTAAAAGTAGATTAACAAAATGTCCATTGTTTTATTGAATTTCAAAGTTGACAATTTTCAAACAATTGTGTGATTTCCACCCTTAAAACATCAGCAGGATAAGGATTTAAAATGTTCGAAACTGTAGTAGTGAAAATCTATGTTTTCAAAGAGTAAGATAGCCAAAAATTTAACGACATAAATTATTCTTCTCATATTCTAGGGAGTTATTTTAAAAAAATAAAACATTCAACGTGGTATACCCTAAAACAAACCAGGTCTTGTTTCTTTTGTTTCAATCGATAGGACTGCCATTTCTTTGAGTGATATTTCTCTGTCAGCATGTGTTTAAACCGATGCGCCACGCACTTTGTAAAGGGTCAGTATACGTTCTTGACGGTTTGAACTGGGTTAAATGTTAAAGACTCGAAGAGTGAACAAGCCCTATGGCCGTACTAACAAGATACGTGATAGCACTCCACCTTAAGGTGAAAACGCTCTATGCCATACGTACTAATCCATTACTAACAAGCTCGACAGCACTTAATACTTATAAGATAGCTCTGGCCATTACATACATAAATCATACCAAAGCGGGTTTGGACATGTATCATATTAGATGTGCAAGGTGACAATTCGGTGCGTTTGAGATTTTCAGTTATAAACTGAATCACTTTAGAAAAGCTTTCTTTTTCTTCGTTTTTTTTTTTTTAAATTTGTGTTTCATCTCAAATTCCATCATAATTCTCCTTTCATTTTAGGTAGGTGTGCAATGTCTCAGTCTATGCATAACAGGAATCACTTTAGGATAATCTATAAAGCAGCAAATTAGCCGGAAAGATTGAGCCAGTTCAGTCTTCTTATAGCGACCTTCTGTAGAGCATAAGTTTGGGCGCTAAATTTTATCTTCACCATAACAGACGATGTATTTACCTGTTGAGGTACATTCTAAACGATTCCTTTAAAAAGGGAAAAACGCTATGAAGTCGAAATATAGCCTAGGAATTTCGCCTAGGCTAGTATAGTGTTTGTGGGCGATGCTCGGCGCTGATGGTTCGTTCTGATCAGGTTTATGTGTGTAAAAAGCATAACTAGAATAATACTCCAACAGTTCTAAAAAAGTAAAATGACCGCGTGAGAAAGGTTTAGAAACAAAACCTAGAAAAGTATTATAAAGCCATTTGCTATAAAATTGTGAAATAACAAATTGTTATTAAGGTTTAGATAGGTGTTTCAAACTATTTATCTTCTTCCTTGCATCCATTTTTCTAAATAGATAAAAATAGGCTTAACTTTAGTCAGCTATACTTATGATTCTGAGCTGTGGCAGTCAAATCATGACTCTTTAAACAGTAAAATTATTGGAGTAAATACTTCCATGTGTATGTCCGTTCCTGCGAAACAATTTCAAGTCAATATATTAAACTCGCTCGGTTGCTATACTTCAAAACGATGAGTTTGAACTATTGTATTTACACTTTTATAAAATCTTTTCATTCGAGATGACTAGCTTCTAAAAGATTAGGAATTTTAAAAAAAGCTAAGGAAAATTGCATAAAAGATAGTTGTTGAAAATGAACACCATACATAACCGAGATTATAATACACTGATACACTAAAAGGTAAACATGTAGTTTTCAAAACTATACTGATGCCGGGAGATTGAAATACTACAATTGAATACAAAAAGGACCTGATATATCACAAGTATTTGTGAACTCGATCCAACGACGCATGTTGGATAAACAAACAAGAATTTGCTTGAAACACATCCATCCATCAATGACAGCGCATTCTGGCTTTTGGCGTTCACTTGATTTCTATGTTTATTCAACTAACATTCGACGTGTTAAACTTTTCCTGTGTTTTTACGAAACAAACAACACACAGAGCGATGACAAAAAAGAAGACTTAAAGTAGAACTAAGGACTTTGTCATGCTTAAAACACGTCAAGACATCCAGGTTATTGAAAGGCGGTATAGGAAAGAGGGGAT